>CAUYSK010067568.1:0-22570 GCA_963575035.1 Avahi laniger | reverse complement strand
ATCATTATAACATAATTTTAAAACATTTTTTCACCCCAAAAGAAACTTTATAAGGCATAGAAGTCTCTTGCCATAAACACCTGACCCTAGAGAAATATCAATTTCAATTTTCTTTGTGGATTACCCTCTCTAGGTATCTGACATGAATGGAATCCTATAATTTATGGTGTTTTGGAAATAGCTTTTTTTCACTAAGTATATTGTTTTTTAGCTTTATCCATGTTGTTGCATGTATCAGTATTTTGTTCTCTTTCATTGCTGTATAATAATCTTTAGTATGGATATACCATAATTAATTTATCCATTTATCAGCTCATTGACGTTTTCATTGTTTCCAATTATGAAGATTGCTATCCATGTTTTTGCATGAAAATATGTTTTGATATTTTGGAAGTAGATATTATTAATGGAAATGCTGGACCATATGGGAACTTTTTGTCTATGAGTAACTGCCAAATTGTTTTCCAAAGTACATGCACAATTTTTCATTATTATAAGCAATATAGGAGGGTTCCAGTTTCTTCACACTGTTCCCAGCCACCGCGCCTGGCTTCTATATGTTTTTATGTATATATTTGTTAATGAGAAAAGTTCTATTTAAAAGGCAAACTTTCCACCGAGCGCGGTGGCTCACGCCTGTAATCCTAGCTCTCTGGGAGGCCGAGGCGGGCGGATTGTTGGAGCTCAAGAGTTCGAAACCAGCCTGAGCAAGAGCGGGCATGGTGGCGCATGCCTGTAGTCCCAGCTACTCGGGAGGCTGAGGCAGAAGGATCGCTTGAGCCCAGGAGTTTGAGGTTGCTGTGAGCTAGGCTGATGCCACGGCACTCACTCCAGCCCGGGCAACACAGTGAGACTCTGTATCAAAAAAAAGAAAGAAAAAGGCAAACTTTCCGTAATCACCCAAGTATTAGTGTACTTCTCTAAGGCAATTCTATGGTATTTATTTTGATACTTTTCAAAAATCTTTCATGGATTTGACATGTTTAGCCAATAAATTTACTTTCGCTGTTGGAATCTTTACGGTTTTTTTTTTAATCCAGGTACAAAGAGAATGCTATGAAGTTATCAAGAATTCACCATGATCAACCAACAAAGCCCCTGGATAGAGCAGTCTTCTGGATCGAGTATGTCATGCGCCACAAAGGAGCCAAACACCTTCGGGTCGCAGCCCACGACCTCACCTGGTTCCAGTACCACTCTCTGGATGTGATTGGGTTCCTGCTGGCCTGTGTGGCAACTGTTATGTTCATAATAACAAAATGTTGTCTGTTTTTTTGCCGGATGTTTGCTACAGCAGGAAAGAAGAAAAAAAGGGAGTAATTATATCGAGCCCTGAAGCTGGGATACCTGAGCAATGGATCTCCTGCAATTTATTCCAGCAAGAAGGGGTTGTGATGGAAAATTCTCTTCCTCCTGTGACAAAACATTTTTTCACTATTTACTTCATCAAGTCAAAATTTGTTTTCCAGAGATTTAGTACCTATTTAAAAGTTAGAAATATTCCAGGCCAAATATTGAAATGAACTAGGAAAAAGTAAATATAATGTAAAATGTATGAGTTTATAGCTAAATTTATTGTTCTAATTCATAAGTTATGGCACAAAAAAATTTATTGAACTTAACTATGTTTCACACATTGTACAGGGACACAAGAACATTGAGAAGTCCACTCACAGTATCAATACTGTTTTGCTAATACTCAGAAAACTTTGGCTTCATTTTGAGCAGAATTTTCTTATTTTAATTGTTACTGAAGAAACTATTCAATGATTAATTTCTGTAAAAGGTCTCTTCCTTCCTTTTGATATTGTGAGACCAGTGGTGCTACTTGACTTTTACAGGACATGGAACCTCAGTATACCTGCTTTCCTAAAAGACATGGCAAGACATTTATTTAGCTTCTAAGAACTTAAGGTATTTTCGAGGGGAATGTATGTGGAATGAGAAATATAGCGACTACTACCTGTTTCCTGCAGTAAAATTGAACTATTTTGCAGACTCTTTGATTTCACAAACCAATTTTTAAGGCCATTTTAAAAGATTTACCAGAATGATTTTACTCCCTTTTTCAGCCATTTATAAAAGATGTAAGGTCTCCACTTAGTAGTCATAGATGATATTTTGTATTTCCATGGTATCAGCTGTAATTTCTCCTTTTTCATTCCTGATTGAGCTTATTAGAGTCCTGTCTTTTCTGCTTCTTGTTAATCTAGCAAGAGGTATGTCAGTTTTGTTTATTTTTTCAAAGAATCGACTTTTTGTTTTATTAATCTTCCATATAGCTTTTTTATTATTGATTTCATGTAGTTCTGCTCTTGTATTATCCTGGATAGAACTGGAACTCATTCTACTAAGTGAAGTATCACAAGAATGGAAAAACAAGCACCACATGTACTCACCATCAAATTGGTATTAACTGATCAACACTTATGTGCACATATAGTAGTAACATTCACCGAGTGTCGGGCAGGTTGAGGGGAGGAGGGGATGAATATATTCACACTTAATGGGTGCAGTGCACACCGTCTGGGGGATGGACATGCTTGAAGCTCTGACTCAGGCAAGGCAAAGGCAATATATGTAACCTAAACATTTGTACCCCCATAATATGCTGAAATAAAAAAATAGAAATCTAAAAAAGAAAGGTATATGATACATAAAAAGAAGCCGTAAGTGGAAAGTTCATAGCCTTAAATGCCTACATCAAAAAGACAGAAAGATCACTAATTAACAACCTAATGTCACATCTCAGAGAACTAGAAAAAGAAGAGCAAACCAAACCCAAAGCCAACAGAAGAAAAGAAATAACAAAGCTCAGAGCAGAACGAAACCAAATGGAAATCCTAAAAGCAATACAAAGGATCGATGAAAAATAAAGCTGGTTCTTTGAAAAGATAAAATCGATAGACCACTAGCCAGATTAACCAGAAATAGAAGAGAAAGGACTCAAATAAGCTTAATCAGAAATGAAAGAGGAGATATTATGATTGATACCACAGAAATATATAATATCATCCATGAATACTACCAAAACCTCTATGCACACAAACTAGAAAATGTACAGGAAATGAATAAATACCGGGAAACACACAATCTCCCAAGCCTGAATCACAAAGAAATACAAATTCTGAACAGACCAATAATGAACAGCAAAGTTGAAGTAGTAATAAAAAACCTCCCAATAAAAAAAAAAAAGAAAAAAGCCCTGAATGAGATGAAATACACAGCCTAGTACTATCATACCTACAAAGAAGAACTTGCACCTATCCTACAGAAATTATTCCATAGCATTAAAAAGGAGGGAATTTTCCCTAACTCATTCTATAAAGCCAGTTTCACCTTGATACTAAAGCCTGGAAAAGACACAACAACACACACACAAAAAAAACTACAAACCAACATCACCTATGAACATAAATGGAAAATTCCTCAACAAAGTGCTAGCAAAGCAAATTCGACAGTACATCATAAAGAGAATTCACCATGATCAAGTGGGTTTCATCCCAGGGATTTAGCATATGCAAATCAACAAATGTGATTCTCCACATAAACGAAAGCAAAAACAAAGACCATCCGTATGATAATCTCAATAGATGCAGAAAAAGTATTCATTAAAATCTAGCACCATTTCATGATAAAAAACCCTCAACAAACTAGGCATAGAAAGAACATACTTCAAAATTTAAAAAGCCATAAATGACAAATCCACAGCCAATGGCATACTGAATGGGGAAAAATGGAAAGCATTCCCCCTAAGAACTGGAACAAGACAAGAATACTCACCGTTACCATTTCTATACAACATATACTGGAAGTCCTAGCCTGGGCAATCAGGCAAGAGAAAGAAAGAAAGGGCATCCAAATTGGGATAGAGGAGATCAAACTATCCCTGTTAGCTGATGATATCATCTTGTATCTGGAAAATCCTAATGACTCCACCAAAAGACACATAGAATAGACAAATAAATTCAATAAATTCTCGGGTTACAAAATCAATATCCAAAAATCAGTAGCATTTCTATATGCTAACAATAGTCAAGCTGAGAGTCAGATCAAGGACTTAATACCATTTACAATAGCTGAAAAGAAAATAAAATCCCTAGGAATATACTTAACTTAATACACTTGAGATTCAGGGAGAGAGTTTAGGAAGTTTTGATGTTGTGTAAGGTAAACTATAAAGAATTATAGAACAGCAGAAAGACAGATATAAAGTCATCCTGATTTTTTTTAACATTTTCCAGAATGTATCCCTGTTGTTATGTGACACATGACTATATATAATATTCTCAAGTGTACAATAACATTTTCCAAGATAAGCCATTGCCAACACATAAAGAAATCTCAATAAATTTAAAGGATTGAAATCATACAAAGTGTGTTCTTCTAACACAATGGAATGGCAACAGAACTCTTGAATCTATATCACAGTTTATGTCTTTTTAGAGATTTGTTAATTTCATCTACGTTATCTAATTTGTTCACATACAGTTTTTCGGTGTACACTATTATAATTATTTTATTTCTATATGATTGGTAGTAATGTCTTCACTATCATATCTGATTTTATTAATGTGAGTCATCTATTTTGGGGAGGTCAGCCTAGCTAAAAGTTTAGCAATTTTGTTGACCTTTTGAAAGAATCAAATTTTGGTTTTGTTGATTTGCTTTATTGATTTTTATACTCTATTTTGGTTCTTGCAACACTGATTTATTGCAATATGCATTCAGTAGAAATGTACTTCATGTACCCATACAACCATTCTGTTTCTCACTTTCAGTACAGAGATATATGCACTCTCATGTTTATTGTAGCATTATTCATAATAGCCAAGATATAGAATCAACCAACATGTCCACTGATGGATAAATGGGGAAAGAAAATGTGGTGTATATGCACACAATGCAATACTATTCAGCCTTAAAAAAGAAATTTTCATTTTCAACAACATGAATGAACCCAGAGGACATTATGTTAAGTGAAATAAGCCAGGCACAGAAAGACAATTACTGCATGATCTCACTTAATATGTGGCATCTAAAAAAGTTGAATTCATAGAAGCAGAGGTAGAATGGTAGTTGGTAGGAGCTGGAGTCAGGTAGGAATGGGGAGACTTTGGTTAAAGGGTACAAAGTTTCAGTTAAATAGAAGAAATAAGTTCTGGAGATCTGTTGTACAGAATGATGTCTACAATTAATAGTAACATATTGAAATACTTTAAAATTGCTAAAAGAGTTGATCTTAAAATGTTCTAACCACAAAAAATGATACGTATGTGAGTTGATGGGTATGTTAATTAGCTTGATTTAATAAATTCACAGTGTATTCATATATCAAAACATCACATTTTGCACTAAATATATACAAATTTTGTCAATTAGATTTTAATAAAGATGCAAGAAAATTAATTAATTTTTAAAACGAGTAGGTGGAGAGTTGGATTGTATCAGAATAATGGTAAAAAGTTAGTGATGAAGTGAGAGAACAAAGTCAAAGGTATATGCAGGGCAGTGAGTAGAGTGATTGACTGGAATCTAAGCTGAATACATCTATGTCAAAGAGATACTGATTAATCGATCAGTATCAACTAAGGGAGGCTTATTTCTCAAGCCTCTGTTTTTCACTCTACCTTGAGAGTTGTGTGATAAAAATTATATTAGGGTAAACAAATTATAGAGTCGTGGTTATAAAAATTAAGACCCACAAATATTTATTGAGTATATCCCTAAACTGGAATCTAAATTCCACAAGTAGAGTGTAGAAGCTGACACAGATGTGTTAGAATTAAATATATTATATATCAGAGAAAAAACTTAGCCATCAGGATAGGTCCACCAAATCAACCATGTTTTTAGTCTGAGTTTGTTATATGATGTGGAAAAGTGAAGAATAAGATTTTATATCAACCAACATGAGGCACTTGGAGGTATTACGGTAAAATCCACGCGGAATGACAGAAATTAAGCCATAATACATTCATGAAGGAAATACTGTTAATTCTTCTCTACTCAAAATCATTTTTTCTTTTTTATTTGATATTGCTATGTGTTTTTTTTATTACTGTCTTCGCTATTGAATGTTTTTATTGAGCAACTGCCATAAATATTATACTATATTATGAACTTGGAAAAATATAAAAATGAATAAGTTATGGTCCCTAACTCCATGGAGCTTACAGTCCAGTTGTTGAAATCACATCTATTAACATATGTCTAAAATACAAACATAGAGCGTTAATACATAGAGGTTTATAAATGGCAAGAAGCTATATAAAAATATGACAGTTTCTTAAAATAACACGTACTTACCATATGACCCAGCAATTGCACCCTAGGCCATTAATCCCAGAGAAATGAAAACTTATGTTCACACAAAGGCTTACACACAAATGTTCATAGCAGCTTTATTCTTACTAGCCCAAAACTGAAAACAACCCGAACACCCTTCAACGGGAAAATGGTTAAACAAACTGTGGTATATCCATACCATGGAATACTCTCAGAAGTAAAAAAAAAAAAAAATGAACTACTGACACACACAACAACTTGTATAGATCTCAAGGGAATTACTCTAAGTGAAAAAGCCAATCTGAAAAATTGCATATTATGTGATACATTTATATGCCATTCTTGAAATGACAAAACTTATGAAGATGGAGCACAGATTAGTGGTAGCCAGGTCTTAGTGATGGGGGGGTGGGAGGAGGGAGAGAGCCAGGTGGCTGTCAGCAGCATAATGGATCCTTGTGATCAAACCATCTGTATCTTGACTGTGGTAGTGGTCACATAAATCTACAGACATGATACAATTACATAGAACTGGTTACACACACACGGCATAACCATGTGCTTTCAAAATTGGTAAAATCCGAATAAAGGTGATGCATTGTCTCAGTGTCAACTTCCTGGTTGTAATATTGTACTATGGCTAGGCAAGATGTTACTATTGAGGTAAACTCACTAAAGGGTACACAAGATTTCCCTGTATTATATCTTACAGTTATACCTTAACTGTATCTAAATCTATGATTATCTGAAAATAAAAAGTTTTTTAATGGTGAGGAATTTCACAAAAGGGTACATATTACATCCAATTAAAGGAATCAAGAAAAGATGCATGGAGGAGGCAACACTTGAACTACACTTTAGAGCTTGACATAATCTAACTACTCTATGGTTGGTTAATAATATTTATCATTTTTTAAAATTGAAGTGAAAAAGTAGAATAAATCCTCACGGTGGGAGATCACCTTGACAAATTTGTTTTGGAATGATCTCAGTAAAACTTCTTTTATAGAATCAGAATTAAACAAGAAACCAGCACGTTCTGTAGTTCTAATTTTCTAGCCATTTCAAAAACAAATTATTAAACTTATGATCAAGTACCCTATTTTTCAAAACCAGACTATAGTTTCACTACAATAACTGTCACAATAGCTACCATGTCTTGAGTACCTACTATGTTCCAAGAATGTGCTAAGTACTTTTTAAACATTCTCGATTTTATCCCAAAAGCAATCATTTGAGTAAATATTAATATTATCTTTGTCATAAAGGTGAGCAAATTGAGGCTTAGAATATTTAAATCATCTATCTGGTTTAAGTCACACAGTTAATGTAAAATCTGAGATTACTTTTTAAAAAACATGTGTAAATAATAATAAAGCTATGTGTTCTGCATAAGGTAAAAATAAAATTCATTTGACAACATTTATTAGGAGACTTATACACAGAGCACTTTACTAAGTGCTATGGGAAGAAAGACAAAAGATAAAGAAGAGGAACTGCCTGTCTACCTTTTGGTACAATTAATAAATATCACAGTCATGTCTTCTTAGCCTTCTCCAATGAAATCGTTACCACATAATGTCAAAATTGCACATTACTTTTCAAAAGAAGTTACCATTTTATAAATACAATATTGTGTTATCTGTTTCTCCATGCGCATAAAGTCTAAACTCTTGCTTGTATGATCACTGTGATCCAAACTTTTATTTGTCAAATCCTTCGTAAAATCCACACGAATAAATTTTTAGATGCCGTTTTTTCAAAGATGAATTGTATTCTTTTGGCTTTGCAAGACCCTCATACAGAATTCAGAGTACAGTTTTCATTATTGCTTAAACATCAGACATCCTTCCCGACCCGGATGGCGGCCCTCCCTTTATCTTTCTACAGCTAGAGGGTTCCACCTAGCGGCTCGACTGCAGAATATACTCAAACAAGGGAAATTAATTTTTAGCAGAACACTGAGATTCATTTAGTTTGAAATCTACTTATATCTTTACTTAAAATTGAACATTTTTCTCGATATTATTTTTCTCAAAGGGTTTTATTAAATGGAACAAAACAGTTTGTGCAAATTATTTAACACCGTCAATTGATGTCGGTTTGTGTAACTTGTTTTAGCCAAGTGCCTAAATTTTATCAGTTCATGTGCCAATGTTATTCAGGTCAATAAAAGTCAAATTTTTCCTGCTAATATTGGTTTTCAGAGTGGCTGTTGTAACAATGCAGAGCTTGTGTGAGTAGCTGTCTACAATGAGGAAAGAGTAGCCAAAAGATTGAATAAAATCTCGACCTGAACATGCTGTACGTCTTGGCACCAAGTCCTAACTTCACTGTGGTCTAGATCATTTGAATGTTGTGTCTCTAATAGCTCAGTAATAATTTGCCAAAACCAAAATTATAAAGATGGCCAATATTAGGCTTTTACTCTTCTGTTTTGTATCCAGGCAGTTAGCAATTCAGTGTCATGCTAGAGTCAGCAGGGAGGCAGCTCCCAGGATATCTTCCCTATGATATCTTCCCATCTCAGCTCACATGGGTCTAACAGGACCACCAGCCACGTGCAGACTGTAAACACAGCAAGAGCGGAAGAAGAAGATCTGCAAGCATCTCACAATGGAGGGCCAAGACCCAGCTTTGGTTGAATGACTACAGCTACGCGCTGACACCTGGACCTTATTCCCTTCAAGGATTTGCAGTTTGGGAAAGCTTTAGCTGCACAAACACTTCGTGATAATCCCACTTCAGTCAATAGTGTGGACTGGTCCTCTCTTCATTCCCTGCCGTTCAATTGCACAATTATTTTACTACATGCTGATTGTTATTAAATCAATTTTCATTCTAGCCTTACATTTTAAAAGAATTTATAATAATAAATTAACTAGTAACCTTTTCCCCATCGTCCCTTTCCTCGTGGATTATCATATTATAATGTCAAGCAAATGGGTGATTTATTTATTCTTTATTGTTGTATATTGACATCCTCAGCAGTTCAATGTTAAATAAATAATGTTTGGTTTAACCTGTCTAGAACAAGTACATTACATGGAGTTTGCATAATTATTGCAGGACAAGAAAACAGAATCTTCTTTACATTGTCCTCAGTAGTTGTTTGGAAATAAAAATAAAGCTAAATCTTAGTTTCTCACTGGACTTATTTAACTGAGTTTCATTCTTTCTCCATCATGAAGCAGTTGGAATTCTGCTGTCTGTGTCTTCGTAACCTATCATAATAAATATGATCATTTTTCACATTGCACTAAGGAAAAAAACAATACTTTTCTGTACACAAAAAAGGTAGGTTTTTTTCTTTTCTTTTCATATTTTCTTTTACTCCTTGTCCTGTACCTTGAAAGTAGAAATTTACTAAGATGAGAGAAGCTTAAGGAAATCAAGGAAGGGATTGCTTCAAATTGTACATATATGCATGAGACATTTGTATCAACAAGTCAAAACTGTGATGACAGAAATCTTCTAGAAAGCAAATGAACGCAGGTTGGGACAGATGATTTGGCAGAAGCAAGATGCTCATGTATAGAACAGAGCTAAGAAGGAAATATGTGCATCAAGCAGACAGTTTCATGAGATCGGTCAGATCCGGGTGATTGGCCAAGGCTTCTTTTGCAATTCTGTATCTCTAAGAATGGACGATACACAGAAAATGTGTTCCGTTGTACTTGGTTTTTCTTAGATACCAGTTTTGGAAGTGATCCAGTCCCGGAAGGCAGTAACTCTAGTGTAAACACCAGGCTTGTTGGGTTTCGCACATTCATCTCCCCAGCTCACTATTCCAGCGAGATACCAGATATCTCTAACATCTGCACTGACCAGTGGTCCTCCAGAGTCACCCTAAAGGAGAAGGGAGAGATTAGTGATTCATAATTCTATTCATTATGGAGAAATTTGCTATTTTTCAAACTTAAAAGTGTAATAAAAGGAGTTATTTTTTAGTCTTCGGTGTGTTCAAACTCAGAAGTGGTTCTATCCATGTATGTCAGTTATCCAACTAATGGAAGGGCTCTAATACCTCAGGGTTCGGTACACTGAAACTGAAGGCCCCATCTCTTTGGGGAACAGTACTCTTAACGTATCTGAAACACCTGACAAAATAACTTCCTATGTAAGTTACCTCTTTATTAATGTGACATAACTCCAAAATAAAGGTGGGAGGAGCTGGTAAAAAGTCTATTACTGATAAGAAGCACAGAAATTAGAGCCAGACACCTGGGTTTCTATCTCAAGTTTGGCCCTTCTAAGCTGGCAGATCTTTCATTTACATATTTATAAATGCTCCTAATTTAAATGCTCTGATAAATTACTATAAAGATTATGTAAGACAGTTAATGTAAAGTGCTTAGTCTAACACAAAGCAGAATTTAAGGAATGTATATATAAAAGGATAAATTCTAATTGTTTATATCCTGAAAATAACAGAGGTCTGTTTTTTCATACAGGTCATACAAACAAGGTATTGACTCATCATTACTGGGCCTCTAGCTATTGATCACCCATTTAAGTGTTCAGCACTCTATGAAGTTCTGAACTAACATATTATCTCATTAATTCATATAATTCTTGCACAAAAACCCACAGAGTTAGATTTAATATTCTTCACTTAGCAATAAGGAAACTGAAACTCACAGAAATTAAATTGCCTGAGATCACACGCTAATCAGTGACAGAACTTGAATTTGAATCCAAAGCTATCTATCTGAGAAGCCCATGCTTTTTTCCCTATATTACACCAAATTCCTTGTGAATTTTCTTTTGTCCATTTACAAATATCAACTATTATTAAAAATAGTTACATTTGAAATAATGTGCTTATAACTTTTAAATCAAGTAATCAATAAATATTTACTAATGCCCTCATATATGGTGGGAGATATAAAAAAAAGTAACATAAACATATAGATCTTGCCCCCAGGAGCCTACAATCCACTTATAGAAATAAGATGTAGCATATGAAGCTATTTGAAAATAAATAATTTTGATAATTGAAACTCAACCCACTGCTGGCATTTCCAGAATCTGAGCAAGCCACCTGAAAGGCCCAAAATCAGCATGCCTGGGCCCACTAATACTGATGCCAGTGTATGCTGTCCTAGGGCCCAAGGACAGGCATGCTGAGCCCACTGCTACCACCATTGGGGCCCAAAGACTGGCCCATCTGACACACCAGCGCCCAGCCTCCATTAACAACCACTTCCAAAGCCGTCAAGAAAAATCACAAACACCACTGGTGCTGTTTACAGCCAAAGAAGTCATAAAGAGACTACATTACCGCGCACACCCAGAACCAAAGCCAAAATGCCCTACCTGACCAACACCATAGCTACACCTTCAGAAAAATGTCTTTTTCAGCGAAAGCAAATTCAAAAAATTCGAAGAGGCAACTGTTATACCAGATGTGCTGACATCGATAGAAGAACACAGGAAACATAAAAAAGCAAGGAAATATAACATCGCCAAAGAAATAGCCTGCAGCGATAGATCCAAATCAAAAAGAAAAGTAATAATTCCCAAAAGAAGAATTCAAAATATTGTTTCTAATGAAGGTCATTGAGATACAAGAGAATTCTGAAAAACAAAAGCAAAACAAAGAAATCAGAAAAACAATTGAGACTATGTGTGAGAAATTTATCAAAGAGATAGACATCCTAAAAAGAACTAAACAAATTCTGGAACTGAAAAAAAAAAAAAAATTCTGGAACTGAAGAATTCATTGAATCAAATACAAAATACATTCAAAAGCTGTAAAAATAGATGAGATAAAGCAAAAGGAAGAATCTCAAAACTTGAAAACAGGTCTTTTGAAATAACCAAGACAAAAATAAATAAAAAAGAATGAGAAAAGCCTTTGTGACGTATGGGACACGAAAGCGACCAAATATACCAATTTTCAGTGTCCCAGAAGGTAAAGAGAAGACAAAAGGGTTATAAAACATATTTAATGAAATAATAAAAGACTAACACAGAGAGAGGCAAGATGGTGGACAAAAAATACGATCAGCCAGGGCATCTCTGCAAGAAAGAGAAATTTTAGATGAAAATCAATGAAACAATCAGGCAGACAAACATAGATCGGATGAGGGATGGAAGGAAGAGTGCCTGAACCTACAGGAGACTCCAAGGGAAGAGGCTGCAGATCAGAACCGGAAGGAGAAAGGCATCGGCAAGCACTAAGCCTCCAGAGGCTTGGAAACCAGGGATAAGGGTAGATTGAGCAGTTAAAATTCCCCTCCTTTGCATCTCTGACTGATGGTGGGCTCCCAAGCTGCTGGAGAGACCTGCCGACACCAGCCCAGAGACTGCTGCCACCAGTGAGCAGAGAGCCTCTTGCAGACAGGGCACCAGGCTCCCAGCTCCCTTGGGACACCTCCCCAGTTGGCAGGCACCATGTTCCTTCATTCTCCCCTTCCCCTTACCTACCAGTGGTTGTCAAGAGAGACAATTTAGCCACCACCCAGAGGCATCCACAGGGAATGGGACCTTTCCTTTGGGGCCCTGCAGCAGACTGAGGGGTGCTTGGACTGTAAGCTCCCTACCCACCAGCCCCTCCTGGTGCTGCTTGCCTGGTTACTCCAGCAGATCGGGGCAAACTCCAAGGCAGGGAGAGATTAATCCAGCTTGGGCACCCCATAGGTGACTTGGGACCAGCATTCTTCTCCGAGGCACAATCAGGGATTGATCTCTGGGGCCTGACGGACAGGCCTGAAGGCCAGATCCCATACACTCAGGTCTCAATCTCATTTCCCGGGGGCACAGAAAGGATATTTTTGAACTAGTCTACTGAGGTGTGTGTACCTTCAGGGGCAGATCAGAGTGGGTCCCAGCTGCAGCATGCCAGGGCCACAGTCCCAGCTCAGGCAGTGATCCTGGGCAGGGAACCTCCTGGCCCACATCACAGTCAGATGGAGCTCAGCTGGCTTGAGATCCTGTCTGCCAGCAGAGGCCTGGGAGAAACTGTGGAATAGGGGAGGGTGGAAAGGTGTGAGGCCTGCTACAGACTGCCAGACTGCGGGCCTCAGAAAGCCACACCTCCACACTGATACTTTCTGGCTGAGTGGGGCCACTTCAGCCCCTCCATGACAGTTTCACCAGAGGCAGGGAACAGATCTTTGACCCTTGCTAAAAGCATCTGTGGAACTTCAGGGCAGGCTCACCCAACTTAGCCCTGCCCAGCCTCACTCCCCCAACTGTCCCTGTCGTGGTGGAGAATAAGGACACATCTGGAAGTTCCAGGGCCCCACCCACCACCTGAGGCACTAGAGTGCCTCTCCAGAGAAATGAGAGCTGGTTACAGGACCCAGAAACAACACTACAGCTTGCTCCTCCCGGCAAGCACCACATACTGACAGGGAGGTCAATTTGCATGCCCTTTTACTGCATTTACTGACTCTTCATACAGGGTGTGGCCAATTCTCACCCACAAGCACCACCTACTGACTCAAAGACTAAACTGGGAATGTCAATATCTAAATTAAAATCCAAAGGTAAGAAACAACAGCTGCTCCAGATGGGAAGGAATCAGTGAAAGAACTCTGGAAGTATGAAGAATCAAACAGAAAGGACACCCCCAGAGGGGAACACCAGCTCTCTAGCAATGGATACCAACCAAATTCAGAACACTGAAATGACAGAAGAAT
The DNA here is from genome assembly GCA_963575035.1 of Avahi laniger. Lineage (NCBI taxonomy): Eukaryota > Metazoa > Chordata > Mammalia > Primates > Indriidae > Avahi > Avahi laniger. The sequence goes on along the minus strand of CAUYSK010067568.1, from coordinate 8,633 downwards.
AATTTCGGACATGAATTGTAAGAAAACTCAATGATATGCAAGAGAAAATGTATACTTAACACATTAACACAAAGAAACCACACACACACACACACACACACACACACAAAAATCCAGGACTTGGAAGAAAAATTCATTAAAGAAATTGAAATATTAAAGAAAAATCAAACGGAACTTCTGGAAATGAAGAATTTATTCAAGGAATTACAAAACACAGTGGAAAGCCTCAAGAATAGGGTAGATCAAACAAAAGAAAGAATCTCAGGGATTGAAGATAACATCTTTCAATTAAACAAGTCAGTTGCAGAGATAGAGCATATCTGAAAAAGTCTTTATTTCTCCTTTGTATAAGAAACTTAGTTTTGCAGGATACAAGATTCTAGGCTGGCCAATATTCCTAAGAAACACAGATACAAAAATTTTCAACAAAATAATAGCAAACCAAATCCAACAGTACAACAAAGACAATACACCTTGAACAAGTAGAATTTTTCCCAGGTATAGAAGGATGGTTCAACATATACAAATCAATAAATGTGATACATCACATCGACAGAATGAAGAACAAAGACCATATGATCATCTCACTAGATGCAGAAAACACCTCTGATAAAATTCAATGTCCTTTCATGATAAAAACTCTCAGCAAACTAAGCATAGAAGGAACAAACCTCAACATAATAAAGGCCATATATGACAAACCCACAGATAACATCATACCGAATGGGGAAATTTGAAAGCCTTTCCCCTAAAAACTGGAACAAGACAAAGATGAAAACTTTTACCATTCTGATTCAACATAGTACTGGGAGTTCTCACCAGAGGAATCACACAAAAGAAATAAGAGGCATCCATATTGAAAAAGAAGTCAAATTGTCCCTCTTGCTGATGTTATGATCTTATGTCCAGAAAAACCTAAAGACTCTGCCCAAAACCTGTTAGATCTGATAAATTTATTGAGTAAATTTGCAGAACACAAAATCAACTTGCAAAAATCAGTAGTGCTTCCATACACCAATAATGAACTAGCTGAACAAGAAATCAGGAAGTCAATCCCATTTACAATAGCTACAAAAGAAACAAATACCTAGGAAGAAAATTTTTTATTTCAAAGTATTATAGAGGTACAAATGTTTTTGGTTACATGGATAACTTTTGTAATGCTCAAGTCAGGGTTAAAAGTGCACCTGTCACCCAGATAGTGTTCATTGTACCCATTAGGTAGGTTTTCCCTCAACCCTCTCCTCTCCCCTCCCCGCTGCTTGATTTCCTTTGGGATTTATTATACTTCCCTCTATGCACATATGTGTTCATCAGAATAAATTTAACCAAGAAGGTGAAAGACCTCTACAAGAAATACTACAAAACACTAAATGAATGAAATTGTAGAGAACATAAAAAGATGAAAAGCTATCCTATGCTCATGGATCTGAAGAATTAATATCATTAAAATGACCATACTACTCAAACCAATTTATAGATTCAATGCAATCCATATCAGAATACCATTGCTGTTTTTCACAAAAATAGAAAAACAATCCTAAAATTTGGATGAAACCAAAAATGATCCCAAATAGCCAAAGTAATCCTAAGCAAAAAGAATGGAGCTGGAAGCATCACACTGCTTGACTTCAAAATATATTCCACGGCTATAGTAAGAAGAACAGCATGCTGCTGTTATAAATAGAGACACATAGACCAGTGGAACAGACTAGAGAACCTAGAAACACATCCACATATGTACAGGTAACTGATGTGCTGAGAACATGCATTGGAGAAATGACACCCTCTTTAATAAATGGTGCTGAAACTATTTGATGTTCATATACAGAAAAATGAAACTGGATGCCTATATCTCACCTTATACAAAAATCAACTCAAGATGGATTAAGAACTTAAACATAAGGCCCCAAACCATAAATCTACTAAAGGAAATTTAGGAAAAAACTACAGGACATTGGCCTAGGCAAAGACTTTTTACAACTAAAACCTCAAAAGCACAGACAACAAAAACAAAAAATAGACAAATGGGACTATATTAAACTAAAAAGTTTCTGCAAAGCAAAGGAAACAATCAACAAAAAGAAGAGACAACCTGTTGCATGGGAGAAAATATTTGCAAATTATTCATCTGACAAAGGACTAATACCCAGAATATACAATGAATTCAAACAACTCAACAGTAAAAATATAATAAAAATAATTCCACCAAAAAGTAGACAAAGGACATGAACAAATATTTCTCAAAAGAAAACGTACAAATTGCCAATAGGTGTATGCAAACATGCTTAGCAGCACTAATCATCAGGGAAATACAAATGAAAACCACAGTAAGATGCCGTCTCACCCCAATTAGAGTGGCTTACACACCATAACTTAGAGGAACTAAAATTTTTCTATTAATATAAAGAGATAGTCAAAAACACTAATAGATAAATCAGCATTAAATTCTATGAAAAAGTCACTGTGTAATTCTATTTATGTAACATTCAGAAATTACAAAATTATAGAAATGTAGAATAACTTAGTGATTATCAGATGTTAAGGGTGGAGAGGGGTGAAGAGAGTTACTCTTGAGGTAGATCTTTGTGGTAATAGAATAATTCTCCATCTTAACTACAGTGATGATTACACAAATCCACACATATGACTCAATGCCATAGAATTAGACATACACTTTATACCACTGTTTCTTAATTGCATATTGTACCATAGCAGTGTGAGATGCAACCACTGGGGAAAACTGGGTAAAGGATCCATGTGACTTCTCTGTACTATCTTTGCAAATTGATAAATTTATGATTCTATAAATCTGTAATTATTTCAAAGAAAAGTGAACAAAAGTTATATACCATATTAATAGGTAAAACTATTTACCTGGCATGCATCTTTTTTTCCTTTTAAGAAGCCAGCACATAACATTCTAGGAGTTATAGCACCATTGTAAACTTGAGGTTCATTGCAAGTTTTAGTGTCTATGAGAGTCACCTGTACTTGCCGAAGGTGATTTTGACTGTTACCTAAATGGAAAAAAGTCTTTGTATTTGTAGATATACATATATTTTACAAACCTGAAGAAATTCTTTCACAATTATTGGATAAGATAGTAATATAAAATCTTAGAATACATATATTTGTAGATACAGTAATATTTGGGAAGAGAATTCTTTCCTAACTACTTTAAATGAAAGTTAGATGCCTAGGGAAGAAACTCAAATTATTTAACTCCATTCTTAAGATTTGAAGGAAATTTTAGTAGGGGAGAATGGTGGCTTTATGATTCTCTGATCTTCACAATTGGATATATTAAAGATCTCTAATCTCTTAAGTGGCTAATTCCCTAATAAAAAGTTCAGTGGCTAGAAGACATATTTGCTCTTTCAGATATCTCATCAGCACCATTGTTATAGTACTAATGATGCACTTAATAGTAACCTAGGGAGGAAGGAATTCATGTGTCTTCTAAATGACTTACTTCATCGGTAGGACCTGACTTGGCCTGAGTCCATATAACCAAGCAACAAACATATTTCGGCATAATGGCGTTTCATTCTTTAGACGCCATAGAATAACAAATTGGATTTGATTTGAGTTTCTTTTCAGATGCTCACCATCATTTTGCAGTGCTCCAAATCCTGTCACAAACATCTCATCACCTGGGTGGAAGTCATAGGATGCATCAGGGAGACAAACTCTATGCACCGCATTTGTGTAGGAAATAGGGCTAGAAAGCTCTGCAAGTGAAATGTCATAGTCATGTGATGGGTATTTGTATTTTTCATGGACAATGATCCTCCGGAGACCTCGTTTCATTTTCACAGGTCTTAGCGTTACTCCAAAGGAAACAGTCCATCTGGCTGGGTCCTTATATCTGGGGAGAAAAAAAATGAAGAATAAATTCCAGTCTACCATGCTACCAATCAAATAATTTATATTAAATAATTTAGTCTATAGGTATATAGGGTGTTTTTTTTAAAAAAGGTATAGTTTCTGTGTATAGAAACAAACTCTTTCTAAGCTGAGAATCAGGCCCAGGGATCAGATCAGGTGGCAAAGCCTCTGTTTCCTAAGATATACATGCTATCCTTAGGCCAAGTCAACCACTCCATATCCTAGAAAATTTTCACATTTCTGGACACCAGTGACTCTAAGGGACATATGGAAATAAATCCTTTACAAAATGCGAAAACTAAACATATTCTATGTGCCTCATGTACACTATTCAAAAATATATACCTATCTCTGAAAACCATAAAGGCCACACAACAATTTAACAAAGTAAAAAAGTAATTTTGCTACTCCATATTCTCTTGCTGTTGCCCATGATCCTCCATTTCTTGTAATATTAATATAGCTATTTACCCTATTCAGTTGTACAATTGGCTACTTTCAAATTTCTTCATACTTAATTATCTTTCTTACCATGTAGAATTTCCCCCCCCCCGGGCTCAAACCTACAACGTATCCAGCCTCCATCTCTGATGGAGATTCTCAACACAGAGATATAGCGATATAGCGCTTCTCTTTGACATCAAGCTCAAAGTCCAGAGATGATTTTACAATTCCTGCTTTCTTTCACAAACTATTGTGTATTTACCAATGAATAATTTACCTACATGTACTTTGATGCTGTTTCCATTTCCAGACTATAAAACCTCTTAGTAAAGTCTATGAGTTTCCCATTCCCTTCATGATATACGCATTATCTTTAATTTATGCTAAACTCGCCTCTTTCAAAATTCATGAGGCATATCCTTTTTGCCAACACCCAGCACGCTTTGTCAAGCCCCCGTCATTCACAAGGCTCAAGACTCACATTCTGAAGCAGTGAGCAGCACTCACAAGCCACGTGGAATTAATCAAAGTTGCCCCACAGCGATGGACCCCGTCCCACTGCAGGCTGGCTTGCCATGGCCATTCACCCTCTTCTACCTCTGTCCCACCAATGATCCTGAGACTCTGTCCTGTAGGTTTGCTCCTTCGTGTCCCACAGCCTGCCAAAGAGAGGGTGCATTCATTAGCTGTTGTTTTAAGCATCAAATTGTGTTACTGGGCCCAAAATTGTTTGTATTTCATGCTTCAATAGTATCAAACATTTTCTCATGCTCTTACTTTTCCATAAACTGTAATATTTCATTTATTTAACTCCTATTCATCTTGTAAGACTTAAATCAGTTGTTACTTCTTCTAGGATGTCTTCTCTAACAATTCCTCTATCTCCAAACTGGATTAGTGATAGCTTTCTTGATGTTTTCATAATAATGACAAAAATAACAAATATTCTCTCTCTCTCCCCCCCAAGTTGTATTCTCTCTCTCTCTCTCTGCATACACACACACACACACACACACACACACACACACACAAAATGCCACAATGAGGCATTATATCTAGGATATCAAAATTGCCCCTGGTTGAGAACTATTGTTTTAGAATTACATGTTCATGCATTAGTCTCATGCACCTAATCCCATTAGGGTATCAGCTGCTTTAGGCAGGGATTATATCTTATCTATTTTGTATCCGTATTGCTTTACACACTATCAGCACACAGTAGGTTCCCGATAAATATTGCTGGTAAGAATACATGCCATTTAGATAAGGGTATTATCATTTGATTTTTGTGTTTAGTTGAGTTTATAAATTAGCCAACATTCTGAGCTAGTGAGTAGCACATTTTCTTCCATCTTTTAAGATAAATGTAACATAAAATAATTCTGTAACTCTTAAATTTATTCTCTAGATCATGGTGGGATACTCTGCCATAGGCGAAGGAAAGAACTAGGCCTAGAGTCAGCATTTTTAAAATGCAGGTAAAGATATTATCTAGATAGACCTTTAGTAATTTCATCAAAATATATCCTGACCCCATAATTGTCTGCAATTTCCATGACATGGGATTAATAACATCAAGAAGATTTTATTTAGGGTAAAGCAACAATCAAGTTTCTGCTTCCAGCTGAAAAAAAATGAACGTATAGATTATTTTTATATAATCTTTAGAAAATTTTTATGAGAGCATATTATAGACATCTGCTAACAGAACATTAATAAGTGAACATTTTTTGCCTCTTTTTTAACAATTACACAACTCACTTCCACTGCACATCTGCTATAGACACCCATATGTCCACTCCAAAGTTCTCCCAATTTTACTGTTTTTCACTAATAAAGGGTGCCTCAGAGATAAGATAAAGCCTTATAAACTTTGTACAAATAAATCAAATTTTATTTGTTCTGTCCCTATAATATCAACACAAAGTATGCCTAAATGATCTAGAGAGTTAACTTTTTACATTCAGGTAATGCCATTTTAATAAATATATTACACTTACAATTGTTCAGGTAGTTGTCTGTTTCCGTCTTGTTGATTTCTGAAATACACAGACACAGTGAATAGAACAGGGTCAGCATATCAGAATTGCACTATGCCTTTGAGTATTTCAAAGATTAAAAAACTGCTTGATTCCATTATAAGATAATGTCTCCAGCTTACAAAGAAAACAACACGGTTGGTTTATCATAGACATAGTTTGTTTGTTGTCTTGGGAAGGAGGGGATACATGAACAGTGTTCCTTAAACTTCGATGTGGGTAAGAGTCACACAGGGAGTATATTTATGATGCAAACTCCTGTTTCCCTTCCCAGTAATTCTAATTCAGTAGTTTTACTGGGAAGCCCAAGAATCTGAATTTTACACCAGGAAATAAGATACAGGTAGTTCTGCAGGAAATACTCCTCTGTAGGAAATTCCTCTGTAGGAAATACTGATCTAAACCATAGTATTAATCACCCAAATGCAATGATATTTTTATTGACCATTATTTCAGATTATTTTACTAAGTTTATAAACATAGTCCCATTTGCATAACATATGTGGGTAGCATATCCAGAAATTAGTCCTCACTCACATTTAAAAACAGTGCTATATCTTTCTAAGTCGTCTTTATGTTAGGTTTTAGAAAGACAGTCTGTTCTCAAACTGTCATTCAACTCCAGCCAATGAATCTTTCGCTTGTTGACGTCTCAACAGTCAGGCCTATGCAAACAGTAACTCGATCAATAGATATATCAAACTCTAAACTCAAACTTTACCAATTTAGTAAATTTCCAGTGACCAAACTTTTCTCTTTGAACATGGCAGGTTGGATGTCCTTAAAGCGAAAAATATTAATCTGTTAATTTTTCTTTTAGTATTTTCCAGATTTACTGGAAATCTGTATTCCAGAAAGCATTCTTTCTGACTTTATGTATTCTGGCTATTTGTGGGCAAAATGGCAAAAATAAGGAAGAATTGGCCCTTTATTCTCGATTAACACTAAAAGAACCACCTCCATTCTCTCTATTTCAAATAACCTGTTCTTCTCTATTTCAAGCTCTTGCTAGGGAAAGTTCTGGCTTTGCATGTTGATACAACTGAGAAGGCTGGCTTCATGTAAGTGTGACTTATACATCCACTCTGGGTCCCACAATCGTAATGGCCCTGTGTTTGGTAAAATGTTCTGCTGTTGCTGACTTGAAATTCTTAATAACTTTATCTTGTAACTTGTGTCCTGAAAGTGAAGTCCAATAGGATAATGGAGCATGATGTGAGCAGAGGAGATACATACAATATGTGTTTCCACCATTTCTCACCACCCCATTTTCATATATCATTCACAATCCCTAGGAAATCAGAATTCCAGTGGATCCACAATGTGTGAGAGTTCATAAGATTCAAAGCAAATATTAGACAAGTCTGTTATGCCTTCCACTGAGTAAGCAGGGGGGCTCTGGCAGTCTCAGGAGGCCATGTCTTTTGTTTGAACCAGAGATTGCTTAGAATCCAGAAAGAGGGCAATGGCACTCTAATAAACATAAATGAACAAGAAACGCCATCGTATGCTTTCTTGCTCCTGTGACTTCCGATTAGCCAACAGCTTTTGTTGAAAATAATGACAGAGAAGGAGAGAAATAGGGAAATCCAGAGCTCCTATTTCTTTCAGTCCTTCCTCACTCCTCAGTAAGCTAAAGGTAGAAAGCACTGGAAGAATGTGTCCATGTCAAGAAGGGAAATATTATAAAAAGGGTCAAGGTAGCCTTGTGTACTATTTCCATTGATCTGATCTGGCAAAAATGAAAAACGTGTACTTGAGCTATGAAATACAGTTCAGTAAGTAGGGTGGCTGACCAACACTTTAGGCCTCCTCTTAGATGTATCAGCTTTTATATTAGCAGTTTACAGTCATCGTTTCTACATGTCCCCTATTCTCTAATGCCATAGCCATTACCATGCCCATTAGCCACATGTGGCCAGTGAGCTCATGAAATATGGCTAGTCTAAACTGAAATATGCTATCAATATAAAATGTACACTACATTTCAGAGCTTTAGTTCAAAACAACAATATAAAATATCTCATGGATAACTTTTACATTGACTACTTGTTGAAATAATACTTTGGATATATTGGGTTAAATAGATGAATTATTGGAATTAATTTCACATGTTTATTTTTACTTTTCTAATGTGACTACTAGAAAATGTAAGATCATGCTTGTGCCTACATAGCATTTTTATAGACCTGCACTGTTCTATAACATATGAATTGGCCCTTAACCTGACCTTTATTTCCACTGAGGATCTTGTAATTT
>CAUYSK010067567.1:0-15781 GCA_963575035.1 Avahi laniger | reverse complement strand
AATGTCTGAAGACATTTTTGGTGGTTGCAATTGAGGATAGAGGGCAGCTACTGGCATCTAGTGGATAAAGGATAGGAATGCTCTAAATACCCTAAAATGCACGGGATAGTACCCGACACAAAAAAGAATTAGCCAGCCCCAAACCCCAATAGTGCTGAGGTTAAGAAACCCTGACACAGAAGGCAGGAGTTAGATTGGAGAGGGTTTAGAAATGAGTAGGGGGATGAAACAGGAACAGCAAGTACGGATAACTTCTGGAAAATTTGTCTGTAAAGAGGAAGAAATAAGGCAGTCGCAAGAAGGGAATGAGGGACTCAAGTGAGACTTTTCTTCCTCTCTCTCTTAATTAGGAGAATATTAAGCTGTTTTTAAAAGTTGCAATTGAAGGAGAATTTGGATATACAGATTAAAGTTTTCATAACTTCATGTCTCTGAGAAGGTAGATATGGATAAAAAATCAAAGCACCAGAGATTTGGCCCTAATTAGACCTGTATTGGAGCAGAGAGGCAGCAGAACAGCATGGATAGACATGCAGCGAGGGTTGAGTGTCGAAAATAAGACAGGTGATGGGGTTTGCATTTAATGGCTTCCTTTTTTCTCTAGTCTCCTTTTTTCCATGGTTTCACTTTCCCTGGTTTCAGTTACCCAAGGTCAACCATGGTCTAAAAATATTAAATGGAAAATTTCAGAAATAATTTGTAAGTTTTAAATTGCACTCCGTTCTGAGTAGCGTGATGAAATCTCAGGCCATCCAGCCCCGGATGTAAATCATTCCTTTGTCCAGCGCATCCACACCGAATATGCTTCCCGTCTGTTAGTCACTTAGTAGCTGTTGGGCTTATCAGATCAAAACAACAACAGCAGGGCACAGTGGCTCACGCCTATAATCCCAGCCACTTGGTAGGCTGAGGTGGGAGGATCAATCAAGCCCAGGAGTTTGAGGCTGCAGTGAGCTGCGGTCGCACCACTGCACTCCAGCCTGGGTGACAGACCCTGTTTCGAAAACAAAAATAAAACAAAAAACCCCATAGTGTATACATGGTTTGGTACTGTCCGTGGTTTCAGGCATCCACTGGGGGTCTTGATATGTATTCCCCAAGGATAAGGGGGACGACTGTAAAAGAAGAGTCAAGGTCGTATTCTGAGAAGCACAGGGGATGAAAGGAAGAAGGCTTGAAGAGGTTTCAATAATTATAGAAAGCGGGAGAGACGTTCGACTGAGAATCATTATCGGATTATTGTGCAGTGTTAAAGACCCATTTGAAGTTGTTTTCATTATTTTTTGGGGACATCAACATGCCCTATTGTGGAACTCTTTCCATCAGTGCTTGGTGGCTCAGGCACAGATGAAAAAGCCGAGAAAGCAGCCTGGTTTATCCGTGGTTGCAGTCCTCGGCAGATGTCACAAAAGAGACAGAGGGGGAAGTTTAGGGTACTGGTAAAAGTAGTATTGAAAATATGTCATGGAATTTTAGCTGAGCAAGGAGGAATGTAGATAAAGGAGACAGCCGGATTGGAAGAATGCATAAATTAACGGACATATACAGGAGTACATTTTATCCAAGGCAAAATATGAATATGGCTATGATTGAATATGAATTCAATCCATGTTACAAGTATGCAAACTGAGATCTGGAGCAGTTAAATGAACTGTCCCAAAGCCACTTAATGATGGGGTACTGAAGGTATTATGCAAGACAAAACTTTATCATCAATAAAGGTGCTGTGCAAGATGAGTCCCTTTGTGCTGACCTCCTGAGGTTCACCAGCACTCAGGGAGAATTTTACCATATAACATTTTAAGGGTTAAGAAATAGGCAAACTCAAGGAGTTAGTAACAAGAAAGTCACAGGTCCATTGATTCTCCCATTGTTCCCACGAAGAGGTATGCTGGGGCCAGGACCACCTGATGGAGACTCAGTCCAGTATTCCAGGGAAGAGACCCCACCTCGCTGCTTTCTTATAGGGCAAGCGTGATAGTAACTTTATCAGAAGAGATAATCAGACAACTTCAATGTTAGGCAGGCTGGATTTTCAGGCTAGCTAGTTAGAGAAAGTAACTGAAAGCTAGCTGTCCAGCACCTAAGGACAGAGAGGACCATGAGAATTGTAGTTCCCACAAGAGAGAGAAATAATGTCATCAGTTTTCTAGGAAGCTAAGTTCAAATATGGTCTCTCCCACTGGTTGAAGGGTAATTCCTGGTTCCAGATGGCCCATTGGTTCAGATAACCAAGAGCAAGTTCCACTTGGAGACAATGCTACCCCCTATGTTATGAAATTCTATTTATCATTCAATAATTGACATTTAGAATAGCTTATTTATAAGTATCTTTCAGAAGACTCCCCTCCCTTTATTTCTTCATCATCCTGTGTGGGTTTTAGAGTGAAGAAACAGAGGATATGGCTTCAAAATGAAGAAGTTCTTATGAAATAAACCGTAATGTTGTTGGTACTTACCAACTAAAATAGGGTCTAAGCTTAACTTACAGAGAGTATTTCTAAATGTGACTTCTGACACACAAGCAAAATCAGTACGTACATAAATACCTAAATTTCAAAATGGCTACATGTACCATGAGGGTTTTTCTTTTTATAACAAAGATAGAGAAAAACAGAAAACAAAGCTAAGAAAACAGAGAGGAGAAAATGTCTAATAAAGATTTTTTCCCGTAATTGGCTTAGAGTTGTAAAATAGAATAACAGAAGATCTATAGTTAAGACACAGAAAATACGGAGAGATATTCTGGGAGAGATAAAATTTCTAAGGTCCAAGATTTCTATAATGTTATGAAAAGTGAAACAAAACAAAGGCATTACTTGTAACCAAAATGTTCGTGCCCCTGTAATATTCCGTAATTAAAAAAAAAAAGTTGAACTTGACAGAGAAAACTAACAAGTAGTCTTTGTCTGTGGCATTGTTTATTTAAGGACTCTAAAGCTACCCCAAAATACACAATAATGAAATTAAAGACAACTTATCTTTCATGGTAGAATTCAACAGTAAATAGAGCCTCTGTACATCAACATTGTTGAGGGAGATGCCTTGGAAAAAAGTCTTCAGGTTGATCACAGAGCAAATACATCCCCTGCAAGTAGAGGTAATGCTTTGCCTCCGAAAATAAAAATTATCAAGGAGAAAGAGGTAAAAAATATGGGGAATGCAAAAGAAAAGAAGCCCTGCTTCTCAGACAAAATAAGGAAGGGACAGCTTAGGGCACACAGTTACAGGTTTTAGAATTTAAAAAGTGTCCAACTGAATGGGCCTATCTGACGGCCTGCAGACCTCAGAAAGGCAGGAAGTACAAGTCCCTAAAAATGGAGGCATGAACTTGAGGCACAAGGGCATGACTCCTGCTTCTCAAACTTGAATGTATTTGCAAATTACCTGGAGATCTTGCCAAGGCTCTGATTCAGCAGGTCTAGCAGTAAGGCATGAGAGTCTGCATTTCCAACATGCTCCAGATAATGCCAGTGCTGCTGGTCCTTGGATCACACCTTGAATAGCAAAGTACCGATGGCTCCTGACTTACTTAACACAGCATCCACAGAACCCAAATAGAATCTCCCTGCATATTTATTCTCCATAGAAATGTACAGACCTGCACAAGATTAGGAAACAGTGACATGGGAAAACAGTTTGCTACCATTACCAATAAGTCATTGAATTAATTTTTGCTTTGTGCCTTTCAAACCTACTGACTTAACGCTGTCAAGAGAATACCTGTGCTATTTTTCGAGTAGTCCTAGAAGCACTGATACAGCAGTGTATGTTCACCTGGTAACATCCCATGAAAACACACATGGGGATTATTATACAATGCAGTGGCACATATTTTACACAGGTAATGTATGGGAACTTCACAGTTGTAAATTTGTGGACTTACTTGGGCAGAGCATCTCATTTAAGTCTCAGGTAAAGCACGTGCCTTATAAGTTGAATCATGTGCTCAAATGCCAAAAGAGCACAGTTTCTTACTCCCTGCCCACTTATGCTCTGTCCAACAAGGAGAACTAAAGATATATGATCAGCAGCTGGAGCCCTGCCAATGGGAACCATGCCCTGAATATATTTAAGAATCTAGAATTAGCCTGTTTTCACTATGTTTCACATCTGAGTGACATTTCCCAGGCTATTAAATAGCAGCAGTCTCTTTCCCAAATCCCAAGCCCAATTCCCACTATGTTTCCCCAATTTTTTAGACTGAGCCACTACCCCAGGCCTGATTTGTGTTCCAATTCTGCAACTAAGATTAGCACCTGGTGGGATCCTAGACAATACAACTTCCAGAGCCCTGATACTAGGCCCAGTCCTTGTGGCCCCTTCTCCCAACCTCCTTGCAGTAGGAGTTGTTTGTTTTTTGGGGGTTTTCCCTCCCACCCACTTTCATACTAATAGTTTTGTTGTTGTTGTTTTAGTTTTTTTGAGTTTGGTTAGGGTTTTTTGAGACAGAATCTCACTCTGTCACCCCAAGTAGAGTACAGTAGCATCAGCCTAGCTCAAAGCAACTTGAAACTCCCAGGCTAAAGCCATCCTCCTGCCTCAGCCTCCTGAGTAGCTGGGACTACAGGCATGTGCCACCACGCTCAGGCTAATTTTTTCTATTTTTAGTAGAGATGGGGTCTTGCTCTTGCTCAGGTCTCAGGCTGGTCTCGAACTCCTGAGCTCAAGGGATCCTCCCATCTTGGCCTCCCAGAGTGCTAGGATTACAGGCATGAGCCACCATGCTCGGCCTGTAGGAGCTATTTATATCTACTACCTGTGGTCCAACTCTAACCCCAAGAACACATATGCTGTCATCCGACTAAAAGTGGTACAATTTAAGGCTACCATTAATGACCCAATCGCATTGAATCCTTGCCTATTTTGTGCCAGCCTGGATGGAATCCATGCTGTCTCTGAAATTGTGCTATTTTATACTATAAAAACAGGTTAGTCATATGGCCTAATCTATTCCCTTCATTTTTATTTAATTCCATAATACATCATATATATAAAATGTATAAATTGGTTCCACAATATTTATACACCAAAACATCACATTATTTCACTAAATATGTCTCAGAGTTGCTGAGTTATTCCATTTTGATCCAAGCTCATGGTACCTCAGATGAAGAGATGGGAGGCTAGGATTAAACATTACAGCTTTGAGAGCGGTGGTGCGAGTGCTCCACTGGGCCTCCAGTGGTGGAGGCTGGGCCTCCAATTAGCGGAGAAGACAGCTGTGATAGGAGCTAACAGGAGTATTATGTAGCAGAAAGTACTATGCGCTAAGGATGGACTAAGTATCAGAACTCCCTTTGACATTCTTGGAACCCACAAAGGAGCCCTTGAATTCCTGCAAATTCTATGGGAGAGAGAGACCTGGTGGGAGGCTCAGCATCCCCAAAGGTTTTTCTCTTCCCAAGCCCACTTACCTTGCTGAGTGAGGGCACGCCGGGCCTTCTTTGACATTCCGCCCAGCAAGCAACTATCTCATGAGTTAGGTTGCCCAAAAGTGCAGTATCATCACCACTGTGCCTAGCAGAAATTCTTCGAGTTTCTGAAGGGTGGATATTACCTCACTGCACATGCAATTCCTGATGCAGATTTTTTCCTATTTTTATGCATTCTATATTAGAGATCATTATATTGGCAAAAAAGTAAGGCCCTGAGAATGGCCGGTCAGTGGCTCAGCGGCGTCTGCAATCATTTTTTCTTTTTTTTTTATTAAGAAAATATTGTAGAAGAATGCAACCATCTTTTCTGATATGTGCTTCAGTGTTCTTCTTCTTGTCACCATGCCTCCTAAACAGTACAGAATTATGAACACAAGAATGTTGTTTGACATTTTGATTTTAATGTTACTATTAAGATATAACATGAAAGAACTAGAAAGTACTTCAAGTTTTCATTACTTTTTAAGTTTAAGTTTTATTTTACAATATCAAATCTTGCCTCGAGAAGGAGAGAAAGAAGTCAAGGTGGATCCTAGAGAATATATTAAACAAATATGGCATGATTTACAAAATCAGTTCAAAGGCTAAATTTTGAATTGGTTCTGAACTTAGTGTATCTTTCATATATTTGCGCTTCAAAAATATTAATACTATTATCATCAAACATAAGTCTCATATATTTTTAAATGTAGCTCTATTATATTTGAATCTCTACACAAAGAAAATTAAACCTTATTAGTATTTTTCCACATAACTAATGAAGTAATCATTTGCCGTGACAGGACATGTAGGCTATGCTCATGAAATAAACTTTCCAAAATGCCGATTAATTTAATTTAGTGTTCTGTTGATTTTTCACTATGTTGTATTTAAGATATACAAACGCTTTACCACTGTGTAAGCAGGAAAATGACTCCCACAGTCACTGTAAATTGAGAAGAGGGCTTTTTTTAAACCTTAAGTAGTTAAAATAGATTGGCCTTTGTAGTTATACCGTTGACCTTTTCTCTGAGTGTACTTTATCGGCAGTGGAATACTTCTGTCAAGGGCCTGGTAAATTGGGTTGTGTTGGTCATCAAACTGAGAATCTACAGAGCAGATATCACTCATGGATTATACTTCAACTAATTTTATTTTTGCACAGTGTACTATGTGATGATCCATATAAAATAAAGACTTACTTTGAGGGGTTAGTAAAAGTAACTTTATTTTCC
This sequence comes from Avahi laniger, assembly GCA_963575035.1. Taxonomy (NCBI): domain Eukaryota; kingdom Metazoa; phylum Chordata; class Mammalia; order Primates; family Indriidae; genus Avahi; species Avahi laniger. Next base: position 9,129 of record CAUYSK010067567.1, on the reverse strand, counting down.
AATTTATATTACTCTTTGGCTATCTACCCTCAGACAATCTATCAACTTAAATATTGAGAACTGAATAATGTATGAATCTACATAGCTTTGAAAAGAGAACGCAGTCAATAATGACATGGTAAGAAAGAGTACACTCTTCTCTTAATACCAAACTCTAAACTTTTCAGTTCAACCATGCCGAGTCAAATGACACTATTGCTCACTTTGGCACTATTTTCAGAACTCCGATATGTTCATATTTATAATTCGCAGTAAATTAACTATATGGAAGTTATTGAGTTTGATGAACTTTCTCTTAGGGAAAGGAAAGAGGAGAAAGGGTAGGGGATACACTATTGTTCTTTGTTTCCTCAAGATGTTATTAAGTGTTCGTTATACAACAGTCACTGTTCTAGGCATTCAGGATTCAGGAGAAAAAATATTATCTCCTCTCAATGAGCTCCCTCTCTGGTAGGAAAGACAGACATATAACTCTTACATGAGAATACCTAACGCATTATTACAAATTCTTCCATTCTGAGAGCTTTGAGAGATTTGTTTGTTTTCCACCCTTCTGAGCTGGGCAAGGAACCCAAAAAATAAGCTGTCAAATCAATTCCTATACAAAATTTAGAAAATAAAAAACTAACCAAATTTAATGAGAAGAGTGCTGCTTTTGAAAAACCAGTAAATGAAGCATAGTTAATAGGATGCTAGCGGCAGACTTACCATACTGCCATGAGATACAGCAAATGCAAGCCCTTTAACCTTTCTTGTAACACTTCAAAAAGGAAAAGAAAATGTGTGTGTGTGTGTGTGTGTGTGTGTGTGTGTGTATAAAATGGATTATGCAGCCTTTAAAAAGAAGGACATTTTGTCACATGCTATAATATGGATGAACCTCAACATTATACTAAGTTGAAATAAGTCAGTAACAAGAAAATACTGTATGGACCGGGCACGGTGGCTCACACCTGTAATCCTAGCACTCTGGGAGGCTGAGGTGGGTGGATTGTTTGAGCTCAGAGTTCGAAACCAGCCTGAGCAAGAGCGAGACCCCCATCTCTACTACAAATAGAAAGAAATTATCCGGACAACTAAAAATATACATAGAAAAAATTAGCCGGGCATGGTGGTGCATGCCTTTAGTTCCAGCTACTCAGGAGGCTGAGGGAGAAGGATCGCTTGAGCCCAGGAGTTTGAGGTTGCTGTGAGCTAGGCTGACATCACGGCACTCTAGCCCAGGCAAGAGAGTGAGACTCTATCTCAAAAAAAAAAAAAAAAAAGAAAGAAAATACTGCATGATTCCATTTACATCAGGCACCTACTATAGTCAAAATCATAGAGACAGAAAGTAGAATGGTGGTTGCCAGGAGTTTGGCAGGTGGGGAAAATGGCAGCTATTATTTAATAAGCATAGAGTTTCAGTTTTGCAAAATGAAAAGAGCTCTAGAGAGATGGTGGTGATGACAGCCCAACAACATGAATTTATTTATTTATTTTTCAATAGATTTAGGAAGTACAAGTGGTTTTTTCTTACATGGATGAATTGTATAGCGGTGAAGTCTGAACTTTTAGTGTATCTGTCACCTGAACAGTATACGTTGTACCCAATAGGTAATTTTTCATCCCTCGGTCCCCTCCCATCTTCCCCCTTCCGAATCTGTGAATAAAAAAAATATGTAATTATACTTACCTGGCAGGGAAATACCACGATCATGAAGGTGATTTATCCAGGGTGAGGCTTATCCATTGCACTCCGGGTGTGCTGACCCCTACGATTTCCCCAAATGTGGGAAACTCAACTGCATGATTTGTGGTAGTAGGAGACTGCGTTCATGCTCTCCCCTGTAAAAAAAAATGTGTAATTAAAAATGGTTAAAGTTGTAAATTTTATGTTATGTATATTTTATCACAATTTTTTTAAATTAGGGGGAAAGAAGAAATAAAGAAATGTAGCTTAGTGTGTTAGTTTTAGAAGCCTTGTTCTAAGAGATAGTCAACTACTTACATAAAAGGGAAAAAAGAATAACAAGGAAAAATATCTTAAGATGTCTAAAAAGTCTAAGTAAGTTATTCATTAGAGCAGAAACAAAAATATCGATATTATAATATAATTTATTCATTTATTCAATCCTTTCATCTTTCTGCATACTTACAGGCATTATTAAATGTCTATAAGTGCCAGGCACTACACCAGGCAATGGAGATCCTAATGTAATAAAGTTAATATTTTTAGAGATATTAATGCATCTTTCTTATTTGCCTTTGCAACATGCAAGATTTTCTCCATTCAAGCTGACACCCATCTGCCTCAGTAGGGGACTTGGATTGTTACAGAATAAATGCATAGAGAAAGAAAAGTTAATATTTACCATCTGACATTCAAAATAAAATTTTGCAGCAAGACTATAGGCATTTTTGGGAGAGAAAAAATTTCTAAGTTCTTTTATCTCTCATTTAACATATTAGGGGTAGAGTCTAATGGACTAGTCCCTGAAAGAAAGGAAAGGGAACCATTCTCTTGAGAGAGGGCTTGAGGGATTGTGAAGATACACACACATACACACACACACATGCACAAACATGAAAAAGAGGGAGGTGAAAGAAATGGTCTGATGTGTCCTGATAGAAGCAACTCGGACAGGTTAAGGGGATTACTAGGTTATAAACCGCATGTAGGCAAGGACTTTCATGCATTTTATTTATTACTGTATCCCCAGTGCAAAGAACAGTACCTAGTACGTGGCAGATACAGTATTTGTTGAATGCATAGAGGGCTTTTTGTTCCACTCCCCGTCCTGAACTCTGGTTACAGAGTGCTATGCTAGGCAAAAAAGAGGGTGGGAAGTCCCAAAAGGGGGGTCCCAGGATGGTTGAGAGGGTAAAACAAGATCAGTTACAGACAGGACCTGATTTTCATCCTTGGCACACATTTGACAGATCCACCATGGCAGAAGTGAGATGACTTTAGCAAAGGCTTGAATGGGTGTCTTGGGCCTTGGACCAGGTGTAGAACATTTCAGATACTCAGAGGGGTCTTCAGTGAAAGTGGGAACTCAAGAAAGGCCAAAACAGCAGCAGGGATTGTGGGGGCACCTTTAGACTCTGAAGAAGTCAAGAAAGAATGACCAGGAAGTTATCAGCTACAGACCAGACATCAATAGCTTGTGCCAATAGGATGACCAGGAACAGGACTCGGCAGATGTATTTTAGGTGATACCAGCCCCTGCACAATGACCAGACCCAGGTCACAGAGTTCAACCTCCACAATGCAATCAGTTCATGTGAGAACCTGTTTCTTGTGCCAGACACCATCTTAGAATGAAGCAGAGAGAGAAAAGGGCATCGAAACAAAATAGAACAATATTTCAAAGAGACTGGGTTAAAGAGATTATTTAATCATTGGATCAGAATTAGTTTTAAAACATATTAGGCTAAAATTATTTTTGTTTTCCCATGGCTGCCCAGAAGTTGGGGAATGATAAAGTAGACGAGAGAAGCTTTTAAGAATAAAATATACTTTTCTTAATATATCTAAAAAGTGTGATTTTATAACTGTCATCCAGAGACAGAAAATGCAGTGCCTGTTTCAAGGATTCTAGTGGGACAGGGAGAAAATTTAAAAGGCAGCTTTTATACATCATACAACATAAAATACAACAAAGGTGCTTAAAAGAGTACCTTAGCCACACAGGAGGGAGGGCAAGACAGGCAGAGATTTCCTGAAGGAGATCTCTTGAGATGATTGAGTCTTAGATGAGCCAGAATATCTCTGAAAACAAGAAAACAAACTCACTACTGTTATAACCATATATAAAGTGAACAACATTCCAGTTCAATTTATAAAACCCTTATTTATTACCAGGCCCTAGGAATAAAGTCAGTGCCCTCAGATACAGAGTTTACCAAATGGAATCACTGAGAATGCAATTCAAGTCACATTCATCCACTTTGTTCGCTATGTGACAACTTTAACAAGTTACTTAATCTTGGATATGTATTTTCCTTATCTTTAAATTGTGGGTAATAATATTGTTGTTTTACCAACTGAGTTAGCATAGCAATGGGCTTAGTATTAATATATAGGACCTGGCACCTTTTAGATGCTCATTAAGTCTTAGCTTAATTAAGTCCTTAACTATTTATAGGGCATGTATTAATTTTCAAAATATTTCAGACATTTTATTTTTGTGATCCTTGGAAGATAAATAATAGCCGAGGAACTAAGGCATAAAAGAGGTTAAATGACTTAGTAACGTCTGAGGAAAATGTCTTTCCTTATTTCCTGTTTTCTTTGAAGAGAAAGCTTCCTTAAACAATATCCTGGTTTTTCTTTGCTCCTTAACTTGCTCCATTCCTGGGGAAGCAGAGTGATTTACTTATTTGGTTGGTAAATTTGGGAAGAATAACTGTGAGTTTGGCTCACCTCTGTCCTCCTTCCTTTTGGGAGGTAGCAGGCAGCAAGCATGATTCTCCCAGGCCTTCCATGACTGGGAGGGTAATTTGGCCCAGTTCTGGAGTTTTTAGTTCCAGCAAGCTTATTTTGCTAACAGATTTAAAGCTGCATTCTCCAACAGGACTTTTTATTTTTTTAGTGTGGTAAAGCACATTAATAATCACTCTCTCCTTCCCGCCACCCAGACATTCTTCCTAGAGCCTTCTACTCTCCTGTTGCAAACTGTATCACTTTGATAACAATTAAAATTTAAAATAAAGTATCATGAAAACTGTGGCAGACAGTACCAGCTGTATGCCAAAATCCATTCTCTCTTTCCTTAGTAACGAAATCGGGTTTTAGCCTAGATAAAGTTTACATTTATGTGTACATTGTAACTGTGTTTTGGTTAATGAGATACAAGCAGAACTGGGGCCAAAGAACATTTGAAAAGATCTACTCTAAGAAAAAAGAAAAGATCATCACCAAAAAACTCTTTGGAGTTTCCTCCTGTCATGATTTCTTAACATTCCACACTGCTTTTAGCTAATTTGTTATATCAATGCTTAGGAACTTTTAAAATGAGTTTTCTTATGCAAGTTCTAAGAGCCCAAGTTTTAGTTTTGTTTTGAACAGAAATACATTTTATATGTACATCTCGATAAATCTTTAACAAATATTTATCATACACTGAATAATCCTTCTTTTATTTTCAGGCCCTGCCTTTCCTGTTTTCTGTGATTTGGGCTGAAACATTGGGTTATAACTTTTCTTTCTGAATTTACCCTTATATCACCTCTTTACAGAGTAAGAAACCTTCTGAAACCTTTTGCCTTCATCATGCCCTGGGAGGCTCTTCATCTGAATTATCTGACTACCATCCTTGACCCAGCAAGGACAACTAGACATCACCCGTACTTTTTTTAAGCTGTCATTTATATTAAAAGCCAATCAATATGCTAAGTGCTATAATAGATATTTCAAATGCTCTTTGTTTCATCTGATCTTCATACTGACCCTGCAAATAAGGTGTTATCCTCTTCATTTTATGGGTAAATCAACTGTGATTCAGAGAGATTAAAACTAATCCAAGGTTTCTCTCCAAAGCCCATTGTCTTTAAGTTGTACTATCGCCTTTTTGAAAAATCTCTCTCTGATTTTCTATACCTCTATATCATTACATTCCGGTCCTCCACTTCCTTGACTTCAACTTTATTTTTTTTGGTATCTTCCCTTTTTCTCTTCACTGGCTATGTCTGGATATTTCAAAAGTATAGAATAAATTGTTCAATTTAGAAGAGATTTCGAAAACACAATTCCAAATTTCACAAAATAAAATTATGACATTATAATAATGTCGTTATATATTGCTATAAAATAAAATACACAGAAAATGCTGACAAGCATAAAAACCAAATAAGGCAGCATCACCCATTTCAGATCCAGAAGATCACAGGATTAGAACCTATCTATAATTAATACCCCAAATAACTCCTTTCCTTTCAGAAAACATACATACCTATACACAAACCTGAAGAAAGCTTCTTCTGACCACAGCCCTTATCCCACTTCCCAAGTGCATTAACATCAATGTTTCAGAAAACACTAGAGTGACTGTCAAATAGTTGAGGTTATCCATCAGATTTTCCAAGGAGAGTCTTCGCTTTGCAACTGCAGCATGAGATTATTGTGTATATATAGCTCACTGTCACGCACAAGACAGGCACAAGACAAATGTGTGCCAAAATGAAGGCTGCATATGGCACCACTGGAGCCCTAGACTGCAAATTCACTGGCATTCCAGAACTTCATAAATAGCACACTAGTGTGACTTTACTTTTTAAAAAGGATACTATGTGGCTTGTAAAATTAATCTTAGAGGCACGTCATATTAAATAATGATTCCATTACTTAACATTATTTACTTCTTTCACACTATGAAATCTCCAAGATTAAGGTCATTTGGATTAACAAATCTTCTTTTAAATGTCAAGCATTTGTGTAAGAATAAATCACTGCTAAAGGAATTCATGTCATCCATCTGTTTTACTCCTTGTATGTAGCTGAAACATTGGGCAATACAGTGAGAGTTTTGTTGGGAGGAAGAATGGCAGGAAAGGCAAATTTTGAAGCCCTGGAGAACAGTGATCAACAGGAGGGCAGTGCGATGAGACGGCCACAGGAGAGACGGAAAGTAGAATCGAGCAGGAAAAAGCAGCGCCTGAAGACAAACATGAACACGATCTGTGTTTCACAACATGGTCAGGGTTCCTCTCTGCTAACATTTATTTTTACACCAGTACTCAGTATATATTAGGCATAGTTTTAAGCCCTCATTTAATTAACAGTAGATAATATTTTTATCCTCATATTACTTTTGGAAAAATCAAAGCACAAAGAGGTCGAGTACCTTTCAAAACTTCACAGTTAGTGGCAGAGCTGGGATTTAGTCTCAGGTACCATTTCGTAATCATGAATCATGGTTCTGTGCAGCATGTATTCTAGAGCAGTGGCTTGCAATCTTGTTTTTCACCATGAACCCACATAGGAACATGTGACTCAGTACATCAAAAAATAAGAAATAGAAACAGAAGTTTTATGAAATAATACTTTTACTAGATAAATGCATTTGAATCTTTTCTATTTTATTTTAAAAATTGCTGGTTGCAACTAATAAATTGATTTTATGATCCTCCAATTGGTTACAATTCACAATTTGAAAAACACTGCTTTGGAGACCAGGGCTACAAATGCTAAATCCACTAGGATGTTTAACAGTTATCTCAAATTTTCCACATCTACCAACAAACTTCTGATTTTCACCCTCCAATCCTACTCGTTCCCTTTTTCTTTCTCTCTCAGTACGTGGCAGTTTCTTCTGTACTGTGCATATGGCAGCCACTAGCCACGGGAAGCTGTTGAGCACTTGAAATGTAGTTGCCAAAACTGAGAAATGCTGAAAGTGTAAACTACACACAGATTTTGAAGGCAGTATGAAAAGAGAATGTAAAATATCTCATTAATAACTTTTTATATTGATTATATGTAGAAATGATATCTTAGATATATTGAGTTAAATAAATTATGTTACTAAAATTAATTTAATCTTTTTTTAAATATGGCTACTTAAAAATTTTAAATTACCTATGTGGCACTTAATATTTCTATTGAACAGTACTTTCTGGTTGCTCAGACTGAAAACCCTGGAATCATCCTTGACTCCTTTTTCTACACTAGCAAATACTATAGGCTCTGCCTTCAAAATAGATCCATAACTCAGTAACTTCTCACCACTTTCATAGCAATACCTTTTCCCCAAAACACACACACACTCACAAATTACTTTTTCTTGCTCGGCTGACTGAAACAGCTTTCTAACTGGTCTCCTTGCTACACCCTACAGTTTATTCAGCTATTCCTCATCAAGTTGCAGCTTACTCCTTTTAAAAGGTCAATCAACATATGTCACTCTGTTCAAAATCCTCCAATGGCTCTTTTTCCCACAGTAACAAGTAAAAGCCTTCCCACAGTAGAGAGTAAAAATCCTTGCAATGGCCTACAAAACCTTACAAGATCTGGCTGCCCACCCCACACCATCTGTCTGTTCTAATCCCTTACCACTCTCTTCTTCATTAGGCTACAGTGGCCTCCTTTAATTCACAGAGTATGCTCTCAGCTCATGGCCTTGCACATCCTGTATCTCTCTCTACATGTCACCTGGACAACTTCTTCCTTCTCTCAGTTTGACATCACTTTACTGATCACAGTATTTAGAATCGCCAATCTCCCTCTGCTGACTCTTCTGCACTTTCCCTTTTCCCTCCTTTATTTCTCACAACCTTTTACTATCCTATATAATTTATTTGTTTATCTGCCTGCCACCAGTAAAATGTAGGAGTTCACGAGGGCAGTAGCTGTTTTATTGTTGCATTCCCAGCACCTTTATGCCTGGCAAATAATAGGTGATCATAAATGAGCTGTGGGTTCCCAAACTCAGTTTTGGACCATGTGCAACTAGTCATTCTCAGAAGTCTACTTAAACAAATATTTCAGTATGTTTTTTTAAACCCCTTATCCTTCTTGGACCTAGAGCAATTCCACAATAGAAGAAGCTAGATTCTTCTACGCACCCCACTAACTTAACCCAAACCTTTTGTCCATTTTCTTCCATCCTCCTGCCTCAGCCTCTCCAATAGCGCACATCATAGGTGTGCACCACTACCCCCCGCTATGTTTTTAATTTCTTTTCTTTAGAGATGGGGTCTCCAGCTATGTTGCTCAGGCTGATCTAGAAATTCTAGCCTCAAGTGATCCTCCTGCCTTGGCCTCCCAAAGTGCTGGAATTATAGGCATGAACCACCGCCCCTGGTCCTCTTGTCCGTTCTCATGATCATAGGTGCCCTCCAAGAGCCCTGCAGGATAGGTTTTCCTTTTCCGTCCGGCATAAAATCTCCTTAGACATCTGCAGAGTCCTGAATTACTGACTTAAAATAAGTGCGGCTTAATCTCAGACGATCTTCAGGTCTATCCGGTGTATGTTAGGTACAACTAGATGCTGTAAATGACGGTGGTTTTGCACTCTGTACTGCGTGCAGCCTGGCCACACTTCACCTACCCAGTCCTCTGGGTCTGCTTTCAGGAGCATGTGCCTGCACTCTGTACTGCGTGCAGCCTGGCCACACTTCACCTACCCAGTCCTCTGGGTCTGCTTT
>CAUYSK010067566.1:0-34937 GCA_963575035.1 Avahi laniger | reverse complement strand
AGAAATTAATTGGACAGCTAAAAATACATATAGCAAAAATTAGCCGGGCATGGTGGCACATGCCTGTAGTCCCAGCTACTTGGGAGGCTGAGGCAGTAGGATCGCTTGAACCCAGGAGTTTGAGGTTGCTGTGAGCTAGGCTGATGCCACGGCATTCGCCCCAGGCAAGAAAGTGAGACTCTGCCTCAAAAAAAAAAAATATTACTCTCTCACAGAAACACCCTCCCAGACACACTCAGAATAATGTCTGACCCAGTGTCCGGTCACCCCGAGGCCTAGTCAAGTTGACACGTACTGTTAACTACCACAAAGGCTGAAGGATACGGAGGTGAGGCAGTTCTCTGACAGCATCTGGTTTTCCTGGGAAGAAGGAAATGGGGCCTTGTAGACAGATGGAGTGGTAGAGGGAGGGAGATGGGGAAGTGGGACGTGTCAGGAGGGCGGAGAGAGTCTGAGCCGCTGCTGAGGACGGGGCACAGGGACCTGCACACACAGAAGCAGGAGGCAGCGTGGACAGTGGAGTTGTGGAAGAGCACACTACTCGCCTGGTGGGACGTTCTTGAGCTTGCAACAGCGTAGACCTGTGCAGAGAGCATTTGGGTTGGTCCTGACCCTGGCAAGGATAGAGGCAGGCTGCTGGCTGAAGCCACAGTAGCAAAAGATCCGAAATGATGGGTGAGCAGGAGCCAGAGGTTTGAGTTTAGCGCCTCAAAGGACAGCCGTCACATTCAGATTTGCAGCATTCTGAACCACGGGGTTTGACCTGACTCTTGGTGTGTGACTTGCTCTTCTCACACACCCTTCCTGGTGACCATGAGCCACCCTTGGGACAGCACAGCTGAGTCAGCATTGGCAGAGTGTCACCTGTGTGCTTTTTGTCAGGCAGAATGCCACACTCCCATGATTTATTGCTGCCTGGTGTCTATATTTATTTCTGGTTTTCAATTGTAGTATTTTTTTTTCAGTCTCTTAAAAGGTACATCTAAATAACAAAAATTCTAGAAAGCACAGTGTGTAACTAATGAGAGAAATAAACTAAAATCTCACACTCTAAGGGTGAGCTCCCTGAGTCATCTTCAGGGCCTTTGTCCTCTCCTCGTCTCGTTTCTGTACCCTGGTTATGTCGCCGATTCTAATCCTGGATCGCACACTTCCGCTTTAAATTGTGTGTCCCCTCTGAACATGACAGAAAAATTGATAAAGTGCTTCCATACCACACCGTGATGGGGCCGTGTTGCTTCTCAGGACAGCGAGGGTCAGTGCCGCGTCCTCTTGTTTCTAGTGGACATCGGAGCCTTCCTGCAGGGGCTCTGGTCACACTTGTCCATGGAAACCACATCAGATGGCTGGACACAGCCTCGGCCCGTGAGTGCGGGTGGCTTGTGATGTCCTGAACTGAAGAAGTGGTGGACTCATGGGTGCTGGAGTCAGGAGTGGCTGTGAGCTCACCGATGCAGCGGACAAGCAGCCGAGACTTGGGATGTGCCTGAGTTGGGCACCTGCTTTCTGCAGGACGAGGACTAGAAATTTGGGTCTTTGGACTTGGAGTCCTGGCTTGCTGGTCCCTCATTTCCTTTCCTCCCTCCACTCCCTCATAGACACTGCTGGGTTACCTTGGTCAGAAGCTCAGTGCTGTCCAGCTCAGAGCCAAGTGCCCTTAGGACCATGTGACCAGCACGGGAGGAGGAGGAGCCTTTCAGATCTGTTCCGTGCTTTCACATGTCTGCACATAGAGAACACGGGTTTTAGTTTACAGTTTGTTTCGGCGTGAATGGGATGATACTGGAGTACTTTCTTTTCCATGTAACAGTGTGGCTTGGAGGTCTTTGTGTGACAGTATATATAGGTCTTCTGTTTTTCTTGTGGCCTCACAGCATCATGTCATGTAGGTGGACCCTGTTATTCCCCAAGCTCTTGCCGCTAGGAACAGCAAGACATTCTTCTGCATGGCTTCCTTCCCAGCCTCTTTCTAGCCAAACGAGCAAGTGTGTATAAAGCCCTCTGATTGGAAAGGCATTCCAGGTTTGCGTTGGAAAGCTGGGATCCCACTAGACCTGAAACCCAGGCGTTAGATGAAGAGTATCAGAGTGATGAGTTGGAAGCAGAGACTGTGTTGGTCCATACCTGCGTGACAGATTCTGATTTGAAATGACATGATTTTCTTAAACTAAAATCAAGATTGCATAAAATATTCTTCCAGAAGAAAACTAACCGTGTTTTAGATTATGCTGAAATTAGGTCTAGCTTAGTGTCCATACTGAGGATTCAATGTGCACTTGTGCCTTTTCTTTCCTGTCCCCACCCCAGCCCAAGTTAAGGAGGGCCTCTCTCGAACTGTGTGACACACTAAGTGCACATGACAACCTGAAGCAGGTGGTATTAACTTACTCTTGGTTTGACTGAACGTATTTCCTGGTGTCTTGGATCATTTATGATGAATATGTTTCTTAAAACATTTGTATAATGTAAAATGTAACGCAAAAATGCTTTTAAGCCGATTTACTTTACTCAGAGACTGCTTGTTACTGTTGATTTCCAGATCCTTGGCCCAGCCCTGCCTGCTGAGCCGGGGCTGCTTGTCCCACTGCCTGGCAGTGCCTCTCAGGTGTCCCATGGCACGTCTGCCTCAGCGGGGACAGACTCCCCAGCAGGACCTGAGGCTTCTGCAGCCGGGGGGCTTCTGCTCTCCTTCTCCTTGGCTGTCCCCCAGCTGTCACCGTGCCTGCCGCCTGCCTTGTTTGCCCTCTCACATCAGGGAAACGCTAAGCTCTCATCTCCAAACCACTCTCCTCCTGTGCCTCTCCCCAAGGCAGAATCCGTCGTGCCTCTTCTCTCGCGGTGCTTTGTGCCGCCTGGGTTACTGTAGTCTGCAGTGAAAGGGGGGCCGCCTGGACTGGGGACATGTGACACCCGCCCAGCAAGGAGTGGGATAGGTGCTCAGTATGTGTTTTTTGATTTGGAAAAACTTGTTGTAACGTCACACACAAGAGTACATCTTTTCATTTAATTATGTTAGTTTAGTAATGTAATTAAGTGGGGGGTGTTGGAAGTGGCTTTTCTTTGTCACAGACTCAAAGTGCTTCTCAGTTCGTTCTTAGCACTGATGCTCAGCCACCCAGCTCTGCCTTCGCTGCTCACCAGGATTCACTCAGCAACGTGCTGGCATGTTAAATTTCACATTGTGGTCACTATCTTATTAACTGCTTTATCAGCCATAGTGTCTACTAGTAAATGTACTCTGATTTTTAATATTGTTGACATAATTGCCCATAGGTGGGGATTCTTAGAGATTTAGCATGTCCCGAAGCAGTTTTTCCGGGGGTAGGTTCTAGATTTCCATCCCTAGGCATCTGGGGAGTCTGCTGTTAACAGCTGCACGTGAAGTCAACATGGTTGGAGCAGGTGTAAGGTGTTGGCTGGCTCGTGTGCCATCTTACTCTTGCTTTATGGTAATGCCACACAATAGTTGCTCTTTAAAATTCATAATAGATTATACATCCTGTTTATGATTTATTCAATTTGTTTGAAAACCGGGGCTCTAAGCATTATTTATCTCTGACAAGCTTTTTCCTTCTAGTTCAAGTTATTCTTCTGATGCTCTGGATTTTGAGACGGAGCACAAACTGGACCCTGTGTTTGATTCTCCGAGGATGTCCCGCCGTAGTCTGCGCCTGGTCACGTCGGCACACCCCCCAGGGGATAGCCAGGCCATGGGTGCTCACTCCTGCACCAGTAGCGCTGGCTCCCTCAAGGATGGAGTGGCCAGGTGAGTGCCACTTAGCTTTGTCTTTGTGTGATTTCTGGTACCTGATAAAACTACACGACAACCTTTTTCTGGTGTGTAGAACCATGCTCACGCTCCTGAACTTAAGGATGTGTGTGCACGTGCGTGTACACACACGCAGATCCACGACACACAGTCATGGCCTTGCTACAGATGGAGACTGAAACTCACTCTGGAGTACATGGGTGGCTGGGTATGGGTGTTCTGCGAGATGATAAGTACACCCGGCCACGGTACAGTGTGCTCACGGTTTAGAGCTTCGTCATCCTTGTGCTGGAACTGAGCTTCCACTGTCGGGGAAGGAGGCAGTCCTAGAAGGTTGCCATAGGGTGTGGTGGATGACCTCTGCATCGCTCATGATTTAAGTCTGTTTTTGAGAATCTGTGTGTTCACTGACACAGACATGTGAGGTCTAGGTGTTAGCCTGCATCTGTGATGCTGCGCTCTCCTGTGCCTGTCACCACTTCTTCACGGGAAGGAGCACAGTCTGCAAGGTTTTCATCCACGTAGTGAGTGCGTGACCAGGACAGCCTCAGTTACGCTGCTTGCGTAAGAGCGACGCACATCTGATCTCTCTCAAGAACGAGACAGCGGCTGGGGCAAGGGGTGGTGGGATTGCTGAGGTCAAGTGGCACCGTGCAAGGATTTGTCATAACGCCTCCCAGCGGGTGTTTTCCCAGCACCACGGTCTCCTGGGCAGTTTTATCCAGAGCAATGTCCAGAGCCCAGACTGCCACCTGGGAGACTCATGGGTTCGTGGTGGCCACTGAGAACTGGTTGATTGTGGTGCACAGCTCCATGTCAGCACCTTGGTTATGCTGAAGTAATGCAGAAGCCAGGATTCTTCGTCGCCTGCTGATTCTAAGACCAGGTGTTGCTCTGCGCTCGTGTGGACAGGTTTTCCACTGTTGTGTGTCACTGCTGCCTTCTCCCACCGCTGGTTCCCTCGGAGCGGGGAGGTCTCTTCCATTGGTCTGCGTGTCCTACTACCTACCTGATGGGGAATGTTTGTAAGACATTCATTTTTCAGGACTTTATTTTATTATTTGTGGTAAATAGAATGCAGAAATCATTTTAGATGACTGCCTATTCTTGCTGTATTTAACACAGTTCCATCTTTACCGTGACTAAAAAGTACATAAGATATTTATGTGTATACAGTTACTTTTGAGAAGGGGGGGTTACATTTATAAATCATAAAGTTTTTTATTTTTAGAATTTATATATTTATTTAGAGACAGGGTCTTGCTCTGTCAGCTAGGCTGGAGTGCAGTGACATGATCATAGTTCCCTGTGATCTCAATTTTCTAGGTTGAAGGGATCCTCCTGCCTTAGTCTCCCGAGTAGCTGGGACTATAGGTGTGCACCACCATGCCTGGCTCATTTATTTTACATTTTTTGTAGAGACGGAGTCTCACTGTGTTGCCCAGGCTGATCTTGAACTACTGGCCTCAAGCCATCCTCCTGCCTCAGCCTCCCAAAGTGCTAGGATTACAGGTGTGAACCACCATGCCTGGCCTGTTTTTGTTTTTAGATAAAACCATTTTTGGGTCATGGGGCCCAAAATAATATGAAAATTATTTCATGTTTACCATTTTAGAGGGAATTCTTGAACTCCAGCTTAAAAATTCCTTTTTTAAATTAATGATTCATTGCAACAGAAAAGGCATAAGAAAATGGTTTGCCTTAAAATGCTGTGTTTACTCTCAAAGACTTTGGTAAAATCTAATCGTTTTGTATTTACTAGGAAAAGCCTATAAACTTCTTTTCTTTCTTCTTTCTTTTTTTAGAACAGTAAAACAACGCAGAAGTGCAAGCAAAGTGGCTTTTAGTATCAACCACATGTCCAGGCAGGTCACATCCTCAGGTGCCAGCCAAGGTGGTTCTAAGAGTCTGCAGGACGCTGTGTCTCTGCGGCCTCCTGTGCTGGACGAGTCTCTGATTCGTGAGCAGACCAAAGTGGACCATTTCTGGGGTGAGTTACTGGGAGATGCAGATCGCGTCGGCTACAGTTTGATTGGGGAGAAGGAGTTTGTGGCCAGGGTGTTTGCTGGTTCCTGGCTGGGGCAGGGAGGAGCAGCACTGAGGTTCCGGGCTTGCCTTCACACCTGGCGGGCAGTGCCCTGGGTGCTGTCCATCTGCTGCTCCACCCAGCTGTGCTAGTGTGTAAGTACTTGCATGGCTTGAAAGATTAAGCAACCAAGTAGTCATCTGATGGGTCTGTTTTCCCAAACGCATTCTTTTTGTGGGATGTTTAAACAAGGCAATGTAAAAATTCACCAGTGTGTTTCCAGCAAGGTCTAAGCAACAAGGCAGCCTTTCGAGAGCACTCCAACAAGGAGGAGTCAGTGCCGAGACATGCCATAGCTGAGCACATGCTGGCTGGAGGCAGAGGCCGTGGGATTCCCATCCTCGCTGTTGAAATGTGTGACGTCACCACTCTGTGCACAGGGAGGGAACACTACCATGAGGAATGCACAGCGGCTTGTGTTCGGTTTATGTTCTGGTTGGCCCTTTGAGACAGAGGATGCAGATTAGTTCCAGAGATGTTGTGTGTGAATTGTGGGAGGCACTGGTCTGTGTGCCGGTTGCTTTGCTCAGCTGGTGAGAGTAGTTACCAGGCAGCGAGACACACATGCCGCTGACTGCGGGCTTCTCTCTGTCCAGTCTCCTCATGCTCCTACTCACCTCTTCAGGTTAGGTCGCGTGTGTTGGTACATGCACATGTTTTCTCCAAAGATACGCTTTCGCCTCAAATCACAAGATAGTGTCTGCATTTATCTGGACAAATCTCCGTTAGCTCTGGGCATCTCAGGAAATAAATCTCGACCAGCGCCATAGTGCTGACTTATTAACCATTGTAATTAACCTTTACATTTTGTTTTTGGTGGGTTTTGTTCTGTTTTGATAAGTCGAGCTTAACTGCTAAAAAACGTGTGTGGTTTTTTTAGGTCTTGACGATGATGGTGATCTTAAAGGTAATTATTTTAGTCCTTTATCTTCCCCACACTTTTCAAAATAGAAGTTTCAGTTAGGCACCTGCACATTGTGATAAACAGGTTCTGTCTACTTTTTGAAAACTTTAGGTGGAAATAAAGCTGCCATTCAGGGAAATGGTGACCTGGCAGCAGGAGCCGCCGCAGGCAATGGCTACATCTGCAGCGACTGTAGCATGCTCTCCGAGCGCAGGGACGCACTCACGGCACACTCCACTGCCCACGGGCTGACGTCAAGGATTTACTCTAGGGATAGGGATCAAAAACGTAAGTCTCACTGTTTTTAAAAGTTAGGAAAAGATTTACTGTCCAAATATTTCCTTTTCTTTTTATAAACCTGATTTTATAAGGCTTAGTGTCTGCACTATTTCTGTTATAGCCTTGAACTCAAAGTTATCCTTTAAAAGATTGAGAAGTTAGCTTTGTCCTGCTCATCGTCTTTAAACTTACACTTTATGTGCTTAGTATGTTTGTACCTAGGAGTACTTGAAATTCTATCAGCTTAGAGTAGGTAAACAAAAGAAAATTCCTACTTACATGAAACTCTAAAACTGTGTGGCCGCTTTCACATGGCATTCCTTTATTTTTATAAAACAGCACAGATATTCACATGACTTAAGGAATAGCTTTATGGTGGAACTTTCACCTGTACATTAAAAATATTTTCTGTGAGGCCGGACGCGGTGGCTCATGCCTGTAATCCTAGCTCTCTGGGAGGCCGAGACGGGCGGATTGTTTGAGCTCAGGAGTTCGAAACCAGCCTGAGCAAGAGCAAGACCCCGTCTCTACTAAAATTAGAAAGAAATTAATTGGACAACTAAAAATATATAGAAAAAATTAGCTGGGCATTGGTGGCGCATGCCTGTAGTCCCAGCTACTTGGGAGGCTGAGGCAGAAGGATCGCTTGAGCCCAGGAGTGTGAGGTTGCTGTGAGCTAGGATGATGCCACGGCACTCACTCTAGCCCGGGCAACACAGTGAGACTCTGTCTCAAAAAAAAAATATTTTCTGTGGTTATAGTGACAGAGTGGCCCTCGGAGAATGTTTGGGCTTGGGAGGGACACAGAGGCATGGTTCTGTCTGGGAGGGCAGTAGTCGTTGCAGGGACCCCAAGTGGGCAGGCTTGCCTGACATGCAGTGGAGGTGGGCTTCAGCGTCCTGGCTCCACTCGCTTGACCATGGAGGTGCTAGAAGTGGCCAGGGAGGAAGGTGGGCATTGGGACTGCCGAGGCTTCCTCCTGAGCCCACAGGCGAGAGCAGAGCCACAGACCCCTTTCCAGGGTCTAGGCATGACGGTGATGTCCCTGAAGGCTTGGGGCTGCCACACCTTTCGTGACTACCTGACCTGTGATCATTCTCACCTGCAGCAGGAAGAGGCAGCGGGCGGGGTGGGGGGGGATATGACGTTGTGCATGTGCTGCCCTCTGCCCAGGTCCTCAGTGCTTTGTCTGTTGAGGCTAAGTCCTGGGGTACGTGGAGATGCTGGAAGCTTTAGGAGGGCGAGCTGTGTCTGTCTCACCACTGTGTTCCCACCTGCACCTGGGTCCGGGTGCTCGGCCCATGGTTTCAGATGGCTGGACATAATGAAAGATGGTAGCGGGGATAAGAATTTAGTCCTTATTTTTTTATTTGTAGTATCTTATTTTCATTTTTACCATCTTATCCTTGTGACCAAAGCTTCTGGGTGTGTCTGTGGTAGTGTTATTGGCACTGTTAGCATTAAGACCACAGAGTAAGAAAGTACGAAAGGGAAGGGAGAGGCAGCAGAACCGGAGGGATGGTGTCTCCTTTGTTACACCTGTGGACCATCTGCTTGGGCCCCTCGATGTCGACCAGCGTCTTCAGGCGCTCGCTCTGGGCCAGGCGCTCTGCACTGGTGATCGCAGCACCCCATTCTTTGGTTAAGTGACGAGGTTGAACTGGCTTAGGACACTTGCTGATGAGTGAGAGAGCGAGGCATTTCACTCCAGGTGCCCTCACGCTGCCCTGCTCCCGGGAGTTCTTAGCGCTTCATGAGCACTGCAGGGCCAGCGCAGTGCTGAGTACAGGGCCTAACTTACCTATGTCGCGTGCAGGTTCTGTGTAGTCAGGGTTTATTGAGGCTATGTTTTGAAGCATGTGGTTGATAGGTTGAACATGACATTTTTCTTACAGTACAAACATGTTCCACAAACTGTAACCTAGCAGAATAACGATGTCCACAGATAGTTCAACATCTGTGGAAACATTTGCTGTTTTCCCGAGGCTCCTTAATCGTAGTAAATGTGTCACTGTATAACCAACCAGCCACTCTTTGATAGTGCCAGGGGTCGTGAACCCAAGCTTAGTCATGCAGTCTGGTGTATCTTGAGATGGAAAAGTAGTGATGTGGTTTTGGTAGTAGTCTCCTGAAATTCATTGCACAGAAAACAAGTTGCATTTTTTTGTTGCTTTGGGCTTCTTCTCTTAACACCTGCCTTGCTGTCTTAGACTGTAACAGTGACTTGTGGAGCCAACACTAATTTATTACCCTGTAAAAAAATCTATTTCTAAAATGTGTTTATCAAAGAACATTTGAAAATCACAGAGATGGTCAGAGAAGAAAATAAAAATCACCTATAACCTACCAGCCAGAGATAACCACACTTGATGCATTAAGTCTGGCCTTCCAGGGATACCCTGTTACATAGTTGGGATCATATTGCATGAATTGTTACATATTACTGTATTTACTTAAAACATGTGTAGCCTTTTTTTTTTGGTTTAGTGGCTCAACGTATGGCCTTCCTTGCATAAAAACTTTTTTTTTTTTTTTTTTTTTGAGACAGAGTCTCACTCTGTTGCCCTGGCTAGAGTGAGTGCTGTGGCGTTAGCCTAGCTCACAGCAACCTCAAACTCCTGGGCTCAAACAATTCTACTCCCTCAGCCTCCCGAGTAGCTGGGACTACAGGCATGCGCCACAATGCCCGGCTAATTTTTTCTATATAGTTTTAGTTGTCTGATTAATTTCTTTGTATTTTTAGTAGAGATGGGGTCTCACTCTTGCTCAGGCTGGTCTCGAACTCCTGAGCTCAAACAATCTGCCCGCCTCGGCCTCCCAGAGAGCTAGGATTATAGGCGTGAGCCACTGCGCCCGGCCTATGCTAGGTGTTTTAACAAATGAGGTTTTATTTAATTCTCACAAAAACCATGTGTAACAGATTATCATCGTCATTTTGCAGATGAGAAATTGGAGGCTCAGAGAAGTTAAACAGCTTATCCAATATCATATGGTTTGTGAAGATGGGATTTTTGACATGTGTTCTGGCTCTGAGTCCAGTGCTCTTTAATTGCAGTAAGAATGTGTTGCTAAATGGGTGGACCTTCTAAGGTATTTCCAGATGGCTGTGGGGAACTTTGCCAAACTGGAAGGTTTAAGAGAAGGTAGAAAAGGTCTCAGGAAGGACAGGGATACAGCTTAGGAAATGCTTGGTTGAAGGAGTTATTTGTGAATTTTGGCTGACATGGTTTCTCTGAATAGGATTCTATGGCCGTATGGGAATCAAGCTTTTGTATTCCCTCATCTCTAAATCCCTTTAATCCTCTCTATGCCAGATGATGCCAACTGCAAAGGTCACCTGTCAGTCTGATCAGGTTACAAACCAGAGCCTGGTGTTTGAAACCCAGACTTCTTGGATCTACTGTAAGCTTTTGGGAAAGGTGCTGGCTGACCTCAGGCCAACCAGCCTAGAGGCCCCCAGTCTCTAGAGCTTGGTAAACTATTTCCATTATTTTAAAAAGCCTACTGGAAGTTATACTTTACTTAGGATAAGCCTGTGTGCAGATACAGGCTAATGAGAAGATTGAATTTCTTTCTGTTAGATCAGAAAGCTATCAATCCAATGTGATTTTAGGTGATTTTATTATTTTCTAGAACAAGGTTCCATTGGCCAAATCCAGCTCACGACTTGTTTTTGTAAATGAAGTTTTATTAGAATACAGTCAAGCATGTTTTGTCCATGAATGCTTTTGTGCTATAATGACAGAGTTAAGTAATGCTGCAGAAACTATATGGCCCGCAAATCCTAAATTGTTTAATCTGGCCCTCTACAGAAAAAGTTTGCTGACCCCTAATCTTGCTTCTTTCTATCATGGCACTTAGCACCTAGTGTTTTAATTGCCTCTCTCACTTTTGTAACTGAGCTCCTGAGAGCAAAGATGAGATATGATTCATATTTTTACGCCCTGTGCTGATTATAGGGCCTGACATATCAAGAGCACTCAATAAATGTTGTTTAAATGTGTGTATCACATGTTGATCAAAAAGCTCTTATATATGCTTTTTAAATTTTTTTTTTTTTGGGAGGGACAGAATCTCACTCTGTCACCCAGGGTAGAGTACAGTAGCATCATCATAACTCACTGCAACCTCAAACTCCTGGGCTCAAACAATCCTTCTGCCTCAACCTCCCCAGGAGGTAGGACTACAGGCGTGAACCACCATGCTGGGTTAATTTTTCAATTTTTTTATAGAGACAGGGTCTCGCTCTTGCTCAGGCTGATCTGAAACTCCTGACATCAAGTGATCCTCCCACCTGGGCCTTCCAGAGTGCTAGGATTATAGGTGTGAGCCACTGTGCCTGACCTACTTTTTTAATTTTAATTTTTTTTTTTTTTGGTAGAGATAGAGTCTCACTGTATTGCCCAGCCTGGTCTCAAACTTGTGGCCTCAAGCGATCCTCCCACCTCAGCCTCCCAAAGTGCTGGGATTACAGGCATGAGCCACTGTGCCCAGCCTTATATATGCATTTGAGTAGTACCAAAACAGGGGTAAAGGTAGGAAAAAGTTATGTTGATTATGCTAATCTGAGTGCTGTGTGCTTCATCTATGAAGTAGTTAGTCATTATTGCAATTTGAGGGAGACGGTGGTAAATAGTTCTTTTGGAAATGGGTTCCATGGATGAAACAATTATGCTAGGATCTCTTATTGGTGAGGAAGTTGAGAAACAATGCCTTGCTCTGTGGCTGTATTCTTCTCTCCCTCAGTACCCACCATCCCTCCATCTGCCCCCATCTAACTTGGCAAGACAAATGGAGAGGAACATAAAACCTTAGATATATTTCTTTTGTATACATACTGTTCATTTTACTGGTTTCTGTTTTGTTTTGTTTTTTTATAAAGCCATTGCTTCAGTATGCTTCTTACCAGTATTATCATCTGTGGCTTCCAACAGATGAAACTAACTCAAAGTTATCTGGTCGCCTTAGCAAAAAGGTAATAAGGTGAAGTGTTGGCCTGGGAATCATCAGATCTGGGCTCTTGTGGCTTTTCAGCTGCCGTTGATGTTAGGTACATCATTTAACATCTGTGAGCTTCAGTATTCAACCTACTTTTAATGAGTCACATCTTGGACACTTAAAAATTTTAAATTTATTCTGTTCCCTCATTTTTTTTTTTTTTTTTGAAACAGAGTCTTACTCTGTTGCCCTGGCTAGTGTAAGTTCCGTGGCGTTAGCCTCGCTCACGGCAACCTCAAACTCCTGGGCTCAAGTGATCCTAATGCCTTAGCCTCCCGAGTACCTGGGATTACAGGCATGTGCCACCATGCCCAGCTAATTTTTTTTTATATATTTTTAGTTGTCTGATTAATTTCTTTCTATTTTTAGTAGAGACAGGGTCTCGCTCTTGCTCAGGCTGGTCTCGAACTCCTGAGCTCAAACAATCCGCCTGCCTCGGCCTCCCAGAGTGCTAGGATTACAGACGTGAGCCATCGCGCCCGGCCCTCCTCCCTCATTTTGAAAAAGATTGTGTGACATGTCCTGTCCACTCACTGTCTCTGGAAGGCAGATAAGTAAACGATTTAATGGAGTGGCGTGTTTCAGGTCTTTGATCAGTGCCTTCTGAAAGGTGTGACAGCCATAGGCACTTTACCCTGTCCTTGCTTTCTCTCCTGTGACAGCTTCTCTTACCTAGGAAGCCAAGGTCCTTCTTCTGTCTTTGCCTAGGAAGTAGCATTTTGCCTAGGAAGTAGTCATCAAGATCTACATTAAAAGGGAAGAGGAATTTTGGCATCTAGGAATTGGAAGAAATAGTAGAAACTCTAGAAAAATGCCTTTTTCAAATTGTGATCTTGCAGCCTGGAGAAGAGAAATGACTTTCTTAGAGTCACATGGTAGAGTTAAGCCTAGATTCCAGACTCTTTCTGCTGTGTACATCAGTCGGGCTAGGTGTGTTCCAGGTGTGTAAGAGAGGATTAGGTGTCACGGAAAGAGCTAAGGTGGCTTAGACGTTTGTGCTGGTTTTACTGCTGCAAGGCCATGTGATGGTGGGCAGAGGAAACTGACCCCAGACTTCTTAAGGTGTCGTATCAGATGAGCTCAGGACCTTTAGATATCTAATAGATATTTACTGGCTGTAACTGTCTATGGCAAGACATAAGATATGACAGGTTTCCCCAGTCAGCCTGTGGCTGACATTTTATACAGTAGTGGCAAAATGAACAAAAAAGAGAACTACACATTATTCTGGCACTGGGACTAATTGACTGTTGTCTTGTTTCCAGAAAGATTATATTAATTTAATTTGTTTATTTGACTGATTAAAAATGATGACTCATTTGAGTATGTATTTCTTTGATTACTAGTGAGTCTAAACTTTTTTCCTCTGTTTATTGGCTATTTGTATTTTCTCTCATTTGTGAGCTGCCTATTTATGTTCTTGTCTAGATCCCAGTGCATTCCTAGTCCTCTGCTAGACTTCCCTGCAGGGAACTATTAGGATGATAAAGCATTGTTTCTGTATGGGAAAGCTCAGCATATTCTTGGGGAGACAGTTTAAGGCCAGCTGAAACATTTCCCTCACAGTACGTGTAGCTGGTTCAGTGTCTGCGTGAGGAATCAGATGCTAGGCTCTAAGGGCTGTGACAGGTGGGTGACAGAGGCTGGGTGGCAGCTCTAAGTAATGTCTCTTGCTTTTCTTATACAGAGTTTTGCCGGATTGACAAGCCCCTGTGTCACAGTGAGGATGAGAAGCTCAGCTTTGAGGCAGTCCGCAACATCCACAAGCTGATGGATGATGATGCCAATGGTGATGTGGATGTGGAAGAAAGTGATGAGGTGAGCTCTCTCATTCTGCCATGACTCTCCTCTCTTCCTGTGTCATAGTCCCTGTAAGCTGCCTAGACACACTGTTAACTGGGGAGAAATACTTTCTGCTGGAGGTTGGGCACAGTGGCTCACACCTGTAATCCTTGCACTCTGAGAGGCTGAGGCGGGAGGATCACGTGAGCTCAGGACTTCAAGACCAGCCTGAGCGAGAGCGAGACCCTGTCTCTACTAAAAATAGAAAAAGTAGCTGGGCACAGTGGAGGGTGCCTGTAGTCCCAGCTACTTGGGAGGCTGAGGCAGGAGGATCCATTGAGCCTAGGAGTTTGAGGTTGCAGTGAGCTATGATGACAACACTGCACTCTAGCCAGGGTGACAGAGTGAGACTGTGTCTCAAAAAAAAAAATTGTCTGCTGGCTTGTTCTCTAGGAATTCATCCCCTTTAGGGGAGGTGGCTGTCAGCAGAGCAGCCTCTAGGAGCCAGCCTGTCAGAGTGCAGGCTTTATGCCTGTGTCTGGGTCTGAGCTGGCTCTCACTTGCCTACCAGCTAGTAGCATAGCACTGACTGAGCTGTGTTATTTGGGAGGGAGAGGGAATCCCTGAGGTTGTTCTCTATGGTTTCCCTGGATCTTTACTGTAATCCTGCTATAGATGGAGGGCATCAATCTGTATTCAGCCCTGTCTTGGCATATGGGAGGGAAGGCAAGACAGTTAGATCCTGCCCTCTGGGAGTTTATACTCTAACTGGGAGGAAGAAAAAAATCTTCCTAGAAAGATCATTCTGAATTCCAGGCTGCAGTTTTTGGGAGCCAGTTGAGTGATCCAGATGGTAAGAGCTAGGGGAGTCTCTAAATGGAAAAAAGCTCTGTTACTGTTTCATCTTTTGCCATTACTGCTATAGCTGCAACTCAGCAGAGCCCAGAGTACAAGGTCATCATTTGTTAAAAGCTTTAAAAGCTTCTGATTTCAAGCTCAACATGAACCAGCAGTTTGATGAAGCTACCAAGTTATGCCAAATCTTCAGTAGTGATATAGTTACATCATGAAGGAGGAGATAAGCCTAGTCTCTCCTTCCTGCTAGTTAGCCAACCTTGAGTTGTGAATTCAATTTCGGATCTCATGTTGTCAGAAAGATTTGGAACAGTGAGGACCTATACAGAAAGGAGTGATATGAATAATGAAGAGTATGGAAGCTGTGAAATGAAGAGCATTCAACACAAGGCAATAACATTTATTAAGGGTCAATTATGTATGTGCCATGCACTGTGTTAGGTATGAAAATGGGGCAGTAAGTAAGACAGGTACAGTCTGTCCTCATATAACTTACAGTCTAGTGAAGAAATGCTAGCCTGGAGAAGAGGAGACTCAGTTTATATAATTTTCATCTTCAAATACATAAGAAGTGGAGAAATCAGACTTAAATAACGATGATAGTAACAATGAAAATCACAGTATTAGCTGTCATTTATTGAACTCTTACTCTGTGTCAGACACAGTGTTAAGCTCTTTGCATAGTTGCTTTAAAAGACTTTAACAACCTTGTAAAGTTGGTATTATTACCAGGGACTGGAGTCTTGGAAAGGTTAAGCATTTTGTTCAAGGACACACTGATATGAGCTTAGATCTGATTTCAAAGTCCATCCTCTTAAGTACTGCTGTGTTGTTTCCCTTATTGTAAGGGCAGAACCAGGGCCAATGTGGGAAAAGTAAAAAATAGGCATATTCTTCTAGAATAAAGAATTGACTAACAGTCAGAGCTATCTTGTCATAGAATAGGTTCCTTGGCAGATAATTGAACTCTCTATCACTGAAGATGGACAAGTAGAATACAGAACTCCACTGATTGCTCAGCAGAGGGGATTCTTCTGTTAGGATGAACCAGATAATGGTCAAGGAATTTAAAGGAGGAGAAAAACAGACTTCCTAGAGGAAAAGTAGAATTGAATAGTTTAGAACGGGTAGGGCTGTCTGAATAGTGGAGAACCAGCGTGAGCAAAGCTGTACAGGTATTAAGAAGCATGGCGGGTTGGTTTGGTTCAACAGAGGAACTGTGGTAGAAAACCATAGAACAAAATGTTGGAAAGGAAAGTGGGGCCCAGGTAACAAGGCTGAGATATGTGTGTACTTGTTGAACCAGGCAATTATAGGTTCTTAAGTGAGGACAACAACCATGATGAAAGTATCTGAAATTTTGATCACATCTATATGTGTCACTGGCTTTCAAAGGACCAAAATTTTATTTGTCTATGCTGAGAATAGAGCCACGTTCCTAGTGGTGAATCAGGCCTACAGGTGTCCTGATAACTGTCCTAGGGCTTGGCCACAAAACTGGGGAATGGATGGAGAAGAATGATGTAATCCCAGATCTATAAATTCCTGGATATCTTTGTTATCAGCTCCTCCTCCTTTTTTTCACATTCTCCTGAATTGCTTTGTTAATGAGGGGAGGAATAAAATGTTCTTTTTAGAGGAATGTTACCACAACAAAAAGCTCATCAGCACAAACTGTTCCAAAATAACACAAAAGCTGTTACCCTACTCTTCCTTGGGCCAGCGGTGAGCTGTTTTTTATCAGCATAGCTTTTGCCTTGCCTTGGTTTCCACTGCTTTCCATGCATTCCCAGGCCTCTGGTGGTCAGAGAGGACTGATGGTCTGGGTGTTCATCATTAATCACATGCTGCTGTCCTTGAGAGAGAAAGTAGCAAAATATATGTGCTTAAGTCAGTGTAAACATACATGAGACAGCCTTGGAGTTCAGGATCTAGCTAGAAAGTTGGGTAGATAGCTCAGGGCTTAGAATATTGGGTAATGGATAATGAGGTACCAAGGATGAAACTCTGGTTGTATTGGCCATCAAGGACTTGAGACTGTTAGGACCCTTCTTGTTGATTACTGAAGAACCTTAGTAGAAGTCTGAAGGGGGTCTCAATTAAGGCCTTTTATTTAGCCTTATATTGGTAACTTTTTCACATAACTGAACTGAACCTCAGTGCTAGATCTTTTAAAATTTTTGTTATTTCTGAAGTAAGTCTTCTTATAGATTATTGTGGCAAGTGTTAACTTCTTTTGTATGAATCAAAGCATGTCTTCAGAGCCTCTTACACTATTACCCAGTACCTAGATTCCTATATGCATTGTGGTTGCTTCCTATAGTTTTCCTGTCTATTAAAACTCACAGAACCGTGTACGAAAAAAGTTAATTTTATTCTATGTTAATTTTAAAAAAAGCTCCCAGCATAGTACCTGAAACATAATTCAAGTTCAGAACTTGAATGCTGAATGCTAGTTACTTTCCCCTTTCTCTTTCCTCTATTTCCAGGAAATCAAGAAGCATTTGACAGTTGTATTTTAATGTTTGTCTGATTGATTTGTTTCTCCCACCAAATTTTGAGCCCCTTTAGGGAAGGTACTGATCTTACCTGGTACTGATCTTACCAATGCCCAGCAGAGCCTGTTACAGAATATATGGTTGATCACTGTATTGAATGACTGACCAATATCTCTACAGCATCATGGTATCAGGCTGAGATGGGAGTCCTGAGCAAGGGCATGGTCACACATTTTGGGGGCTCAGGATAGGTAGGTAGCAGTATGAACCCAGGAAGCTACAATATCTACTTAGGATTCAGTTAGTGTCTGTGATGTCTGGTGTAGAAGTATAGCACAAGGTTAAGAGCTTATGCTCTGGAATCATACAGACCTCACTCTGCCTTTTACCAGCTGTGGAAACCTAGAGAAGTTACATAATCTCTTTCTGTCTCAGTTTCTTCATTAGAATTGGAGTAATAATCATAATAGGTACCTCATAAAGTTGTTGTGAAGATTAAATGAATAATGCATATAAAACACTTAGTATAATGCCTGACACATAAGAGAGGCTCAATAAAAGTTACCTTTTATGGTTATTATTATTATTTTTATTGTTATCATCAGAAAGAACATAGATTTGGTACAAAACTTGGCTTGTGACCTCAGGCAAATAACTTTACTTCACTGAGCCTTGATTTTTTTCCAGCTATTTTAAGAGGGATGTTGTGAGAATTTAGTGTGTATAAAACCCCAAGGACAATGCCTGGCACATGATAGATGCTAAATCCATGTTTTTTTCCTCCCTAAGCATGAGGGTATAGGTAGTCAGAGTTGGCCAGTATAGCAAAATTCCAAATCAGCTCTCTCATTATCCATGGCACCACAGTATTCAGCTATGGGAGTCAGCACCAGCAGTGTGGCTGAGTTGACTAGGGCCAGTACACTCCAGGAGGTAGTTCTGTCTTTGCCTGAGTGATTGATATTAAGGGAAGGGGATATGATAGAGCAGGATTATACATTTCTAGGGACTAGAACATTTCTGGCAGCTCACCTAGCCTCCTACCTATACCTGTGTATTTTAAAAAAGGTCTGGCTTTAAAAAGGTCCGGATGAAGACTTATTATTTTTCCACACCCATTTGGAAGGCTAGAGTATTTTTAATAACAAAGCTATATATTATAGTACTGTGTTAATGGAAAAAGACCCAAACTCTGTAAAATAATTTAAAGAGGTTTATTCTGAGCTGAATGTGTGTAACTGGTTTGGAGCACATGTCCTCAAGAGGTCCTGAGAACATGTGCCTGTGGTAGCTGGGTTACAGTTTGGTTTTATACATTCATGGAGACAAGAACTACATGTAAAGACCCTAAGGTCAGTATATGGAGATGTGAAAGGCTTACATTGGTTTGACCCGAAAAGGTGAGATATCTCAAAGCCTGTTTTGTTAGGGGGGCAGTGGCTTACGGGTTACAGATGTGTTTAAAGATTCTTTTATTTATAATTGATTAAAGAAATGGAATTTTGTCTAAAGGTTTGGAATATTTTAACTTAAGGTTGTCTGTTAATCAAAGACAAGCCACTGGACATTTTCCGGAAACTCAAATGTTCTGTTGAGTAAAAGCTTTATCTTGTACAGTCTTAGGCCTGTTAATGAGTTACAAAGGACATCTATAAGAAGGGAGGGGGATATGTGGAGGCATGTCTGACTTCCCTTCTCATGGCCAGCAACTCTGCTTCAGGATATTTCTGGGGTCCCCTTGGCTACGAGAGGTCCATTCAGTCAGCTAGAGGGCTTGAGATTTTATTTTAGTTCACAACTGTCATGAGACTTGCTTGAACTTTAGCAGGGTACAAACAGACCTGTTTTCTTTGTTTTTCACTGTCCCACTCAGAGGCATTCTAGGTCCTAGGAGGCAGGGATAATTCAGGAAGCTGGCATCACTTGGAATCAGGGCTAAGGCAGCTAAACTCTGAAGGGAGCCAAAGGGCCTGGGGGCAAACATGGACTTGATAGGAAGTAGTATATAGGGAAAGAAGAGGAAGCCCAATGCTGTGGCTAGCGTGGGCTAATTTGGTTGAAGGTAAGTAGCTGGGTTATACACAAAAGTTATTGCTATAATTAATAATAATTGTATTCTCCCTTAGGCTTTAGGGCTCATTTCCTTATATTGAGATAATTGTAGACAACCCCTAAGTATTCTCCTGCCTCTGATCTCTCCCTGACAGCTCATGTTGTACATGCTGCCAGTGATCTTCCTAAGCTACATTTGGATTCTATGTCTCCTGTGTGATTTCCTTTTGCTATTTCTTCTAATTTCCTGTACCTAGCACTCTATCTCTTCAAATCTGGCCTTAGCCTTTCTTAATTTTCTACACATACCTCCTGCCACTTTGGTCTGGCTCCAGTCCTCTTTGTTTCATAAATATTCTGTGTTTATTTCCAGTCCCCCTTCTTTGCTCAGATATTTCTCCTTACCTGGAATTAACCCTTCATACTCCTCCCCTCACCCCTGGCCAGTCTAATTCAATGTCAATTGGCCTCTTGAATGTGCCAGACTCACCTTTTTTTTTTTTGTTTGAGACAGAGTCTTGCTCTGTTGCCCGGGCTAGAGTGAGTGCCATGGCGTTAGCCTAGCTCACAGCAACCTCAAACTCTTGGGCTCAAGTGATCCTACTGCCTCAGCCTCCCAACTAGCTGGGACTACAGGCATGCGCCACCATTCCCGACTAATTTTTTCTCTATATATTTTTAGTTGTCCAGATAATTTCTTTCTATTTTTTTTAGTAGAGACGGGGTCTCACTCTTGCTCAGACTGGTTTCGAATTCCTGAGCTCAAACAATCCACCCGCCTCGGCCTCCCAGAGTGCTAGGATTACAGGCGTGAGCCACTGCGCCCGGCCCAGACTCACTTTTTATGATCCTTCCCTGACTTTCCCACCCCCACTGATTTCTATCTTAGTACTAACTCCCATAGCACATAGTCTTTAGCTGTCAATTTATTAATAGCACTTAATTAGAAATTATCTTGCTTTTTGCCTTGATGACTTTGATTGTATTGTTTTGTCTATAAATTTTTCTTTCTGCACTAATACTGGTATTACTAAAGCACAACTCATCAGATTATTCCTACCTTATAAAGGGAATGTGGTAGAAAGGGAGCATCTCTACCATGTGCCCAGCCCTGTGACAGCTGATTACATACACAATTTAATCCTCAACCATTCCATGAGCTAGATGTTATTAACTCCATTTTAGAGATGATAAAACTATAAATGAGTGGCTTGCTCTTGCTTACTGAATTAATCTAAACTCTGATCTGCCTTTCAGTGCTCCCACAATCTGGTTTTAGCTCATCCTACTAGTTCATATTACACTGCATTCCCTTACTGTGCTACAGCCATCCCATACATGCTTTTCGTATCCTACCACTGTGCTCTTACACCACATAAATTCTTGACTTGGCATCTCTCTGCCTCCCATTTGCCTGTAAAAATTTCACTCGTCCACCAACGCCTAAATCAGGGTTTCTCAACCTCAGCTTTGTTGATATTTTGGGCCGGACAATTCTTCGTTGTGGGGGGTTGTCCTGTGCATTGTAGGATGTTTAGTAGCATCCCTCACATCTACACACAGGGTGCCAGTAGTGAACCTCCCTCCAGCCCCCTCTGGTTGTGACGACCAAGAATTTTGCCAGTTATACTTGTCAGTTGCTTTGGGGGACAAAATTGCCCCCAGTTGAGAGCTATTATACTGGCCTAGATTAGATGTTGTTTCCTCTAAGAAATCTTGTTTGTTCTCTTACAGTGGGATATAATTCTTCCTCTCTCACTTTCAAGAGTACTTGGCATGAACCTCACATTTGGCATGCTGCTCTGCTCTGTATTGTAATTGGGTCTATCCTTATCTGTCCTACTAGGCTGTGAGTGCCTCTAGGGGGCGGGAACCAGGTTTTATTCATCACTATTTCTCCCATTGTGTTTGGTGCAAGGTCTTACTCAAAATGCTGAGATTTTTTTGAATTTTGAATTTGAAAGGAAAGATTCTATCTTATCATGGTGTGCTCTTTACATTGTTTCGCTAGGGCAGAGCAAGAGTACAAAGTTGCTGGTCCATGGTATGGGGGACAGAGTGCTTTGCACTTGTGAGTTATTTGCCAGGATAGAAGCTGAGTCAGTGTTGAGTTGTTTTTCTGGAGTTGCTAGGGTCTGGACTTCAGACATGTTACTGTATTGATCTGTATGTCTGATCTACTCTGTAGGGCTCTTCCCTACCCCTCTCCCCCATGTTATGAATCATGTGCAGAATCTGGATGGAGGTAAGATCACTAGTGAAAATAATAGGAAAGACATACAGAAAAACACATGCCAGAGGGGCATAAGTTAAGAAAAGAAAAAGAAGATGACACTGAGAATACTGAAAGGTTGTGTAGTTGAGCAAAAGTATGTACTTTTGGAGCAAGAAAGATGATGGCATACTTTTGTCAATTATTAGTTGTATGATTTTGAAAATTTCTTAAACTCTGTGAGCTTTCATTTCCTCTCTGTCAAATGGGGACAGTAATTTCTACCTTGAAGGATTATGGCAAAGATAAAATTAAGTCATGTATATAAAGTGCCCAGCCTGTGGTCTAGTTTGTAGTAGCATTATTACTACTACTTCTGCTACTACCATTGCTGCAATGTGCTAGGCCTCTTCTGGATACTTTTATATGTCCTCTCTCATGTAATCCATACAAGAAACCATGAGACAGATACTAATTTTTTCCATATAACCGGTAACAAAACAGACTGAGTTAACTCATAGTGAGCCATTTTTGGGGTTATTGCAACTCTTATCTCCATCAGGCTGATGACAATGTTCTAAATTTAGATTGTAGTGATGGTCACATACTTCTGAATGTACTAAAAACCATTGAGTATTACACAATAATTGGTATGTGTGAAGATGTTATCAGTAAAGATGTTAAAATAAAAATGTCACTGCTTTGTTTGGAGTTGGGTGTCACCTCCCACTTGCCTTTCTGCAGCCCAACTCAAGAATCCCTGGGGCTCTTTAGAGAACGCTTTGAAAGCCATGTTGATTTCTGTCTTTATTTCCCTTACCCCCAACTTTGATAGAGATGCAGTGGTGCTTCCAAGTCTGAAGTACCATGGTTCCTGGAAGCAGATCCCTTGTTAGCTAACCGATAGCAAGTTTGCCTCTGTTTCTGGGCAGGTATAGATAGCTTTTGAGGATACCAGACTGAAGGGTACTGGGACATTCTCTTTGGCAGAATTCCTCCTTTCTTCCTTCCCTCCCTCCTGTTGTTCTTTCTTTCCTTTCTTTTTCTTTTTTGTAGTTAGTGCTGCTTCTGGGGAAACTAAAATGTCAAAGAAACTGGAACAACCCTGGTGGTAATTCCTTTTAGTTCACATACCAGGGACCTAAATTAACTAATAAATTAATTTTTTAAATTATTTGGACATTAACATTTTTTTTTTAAGAAAGAGGGTCTCACTCTGTCACCTAGGCTGGAGTACAGTGATGTGATCATAGCTCACTATAACCTTGAACTCTTAGGCTCAAGCAATCCTACCACCTCGGCCTCTCAAGTAGCTAGGACTACAGATATACACAACTACACCTGGCTAATATTCTAAGTTTTTGGTAGAGATGGGATCTTTCTATATTGTCCAGGCTTGTCTTGAACTCCTGGTCTCAAGCAGTCCTCCTGCCTTGGTTTCCTAAAGTGCTGAGATTATAGGCATGAGCCATCATGCTCGGTCGGCCTGACATTAACTTTTTAAAAGTCTAAGCAGGCTGGTGCAATGGTAATGGGTTATCAGAACTTATTGACATTAGTATCACTAAAGTTGATATATAACCCCCCACTGCTAAATCTGACTGTCTTAAAAAAAAAGAAAAAAGAAAATGAAATAAAAGTCAAAGCATGAGCTTTGGAGTCTGACCTGGGTTCAGATTCAAGCTTTGCAATGTACTAGGTATAAGGCCAAGTGGTTTGGAGACTCATTTTCTTCATGTACAGATGAAAATAAGATACTCTTTGCCATTGACAAGCCTTCAGGCTGGTGAGCGAGGCCGATATATAAATAGGTAATAATAATAATAGCACATTTTAAGGGCTCCTAATGGTGGTATGCACAGGGTCCGTGGGAGTTTCCAGAGAAATCAGAGTACAGTGATCTAATATGTACCCAGTGTAGTGGAAGACACATGATCAGCTGGCACTCAGGCAAGGGTACCAGTTGCCAGACAAGCTCAGCTACACATCAGAGGGAGCAGGCATAGTTTGCAATCTGTCCCAATGCCTTAGCCAGATACAGGATGAGGCAGCAGCTCCCCCAGATGGTACCCCTCATATTTTCAGGAAAACCCAGACGGTGGCTTGCTTTGACAGACAGGGAAATTCTTTCTCACTAAGCAGGCCGTTGTTCCTTCTTTCCCTCTTTGTTGTTGATTCTGCTTTGTCTATTCTGGACAGTAATCCTGTTGATGACAGGGATTAGTTATACTTGTAAGGCTTCTCTGTGTGTATGTATCTATATATGTGTATATGTCTATGTGTGCCTTTGTGTTTATGTTTCTTTGTACGTGTATATACTTTTATTTTGTGCTTGTGTGGGTATGTGTTTTTCTGTATTTAGATGTGTCTATGTGTACGACAAGAAATGGAGGGAAGGGAGAAACATTGAGCCAAGGAAGTAGGGGCTGAGAGAAAGCCCATAAACCAGGTTGAGGATCAAGGAAAAGGTTGGGGAGCAAAGGATTAGGCCAACAGTATAGTACACAGGAACTAGAAGTAAAAGCAGAGCCAGAAATGTAATCAGAAGCCCAATGATGCTGCAGTCTAGGCAGGATCTGGGCCTTACAAAGTGATAGGCAGAATGTGAGTGTCATCTGCGAATGAGGAATGGTCAAACTAGCAGAGAGAAAAAAGCCCTGATTCAGGTATTAAACTTATGACTCTTCCTGTCTAAGGTGGAATAAGCAGCTGGCTCTCAAGGCATTGCTTGCCTTCAGACCTAACTGGTGTTTGTGTTTGTTTGACTACATGTGTATTTCTTCAAGCCTTTCTGCACATGTCTGTATCTGCATGTGCATTGAGTTCTGTGTACCTCATGGCATTAGGAAGAACTAGTTTCCTATGCAATGTCTGATTCACTTGAGGATCAATGACTTTCCTTTTATTCCTTGTGTTCTTCCCCCAGCCCTTCTTTCTCCAAACATATTTAATGTCTGCTCTGTGCTGGATGCTGGATATGAAAAGACTAATAAAGAAGATAAATTTCCTACCTATAAAGGTCTCATATATTATTGAGGCAGAAAGACATACATGCTCAATCCTGATAGGTGCTATGACAAGAGATGAGTGCTGCATGCTCTGGAAGTACAGAAGAGGGAAATTAACCCATCTGACAATGTCAGTGAAGACCACCCAGAAAAGGTGTTGCCTGAGATGAATTCTGGGATATGAATAGGAGGTAACGTGGGGACGGGGTGAGGATATACCAGGTGGAGGAACAAGTATGATGTCCTTGGGAATCTGATCTGTGATTCAGTGGTTCTTTTAACTTGAGCATAGAATGTAATAGTGGAGCAGGGAGGGAAAGGTTGGGAGTGAGGTTGGAAAGGCAGGTATTAGCCACATTTGCATGCCATACTGAGGAACTTGGATTTTGTCCCAAAGATGATGAGCTTAGAAGTAAACAGAACTGGCCCTAATTCTGACTGAAGGTATGTTAGGAGCAGGTTTTGCAGAGGAGGTGAAACTGGAACTTGATTTTTAAAGATGAGCAGGAGTTTCCCAAGTGAAGAAAGGAAGAGGAGTATTCCAGGAAAGGGGAAATTTATGAATAAAGGCAAGAGGCAGAAGTCACTGAAGGAATGCATTTGTCTTACTCTCTTATATTCTCTGTCTCTGAGCCTCTTGCTCTACCTACCTGCTGCCCAAAGGCGAGTGGCATTTATAAGGACCATGTAATGAGTTGATTGAAGTGGGTGTTGTATTTTGTTAATGGAGTCCTGGAGGTTTTCCTGCTGTTGAGTTTTTGATTCTCCCAGGGTCTTGGAAAGCCAAGCATAGGGATGGTAGTATGGGTAAAAACTGAGAGGGCAATCAAAGATGCCTCTTGTTCATGGGAATTGGTAAGGGAGAGAGATTTCCCTAGAACCTGAAGCCAGACTGGAGGGAGGTTAAGGTGTATCTAGCACAGGGGTTAGCAAACTATGGCTCACTTCCT
The DNA here is from genome assembly GCA_963575035.1 of Avahi laniger. Classification (NCBI taxonomy): domain Eukaryota; kingdom Metazoa; phylum Chordata; class Mammalia; order Primates; family Indriidae; genus Avahi; species Avahi laniger. Next base: position 9,544 of record CAUYSK010067566.1, on the reverse strand, counting down.
ATTTTTCATACAGCCTGCAAACTAAGAACAGTTTTTACATTTTTAAATAGCGGGGGGTGGGGGGGGAATCTAGCAAAGAGTTTTGTGGCATGTGAAATTTATATGAAATTCAAATTTCAGTGTCCATAAATAAAATTTTATTGGCACACAGCCACTCTCATTCATTTACACGTTATCTATTGCAGCTTTTGCATAAGAACAGTAGAACTGAGTAGTTGTGACAGAGACCATATGGACCATCAAGCCTAAAATATTTAGTGTCTGGCCCTTTGCAGAAAAAATTTATCTAGCCCCTGGTCTAACCTATCAATTTTTTTTTAGAGGCTTTATTGACATTTAATTCACATGCTATACAATTCACCCACTTTTAGTGTACAATTCAGTGGGCTTTAGTGCAACCATCACGACAGTCAATTTTAGTACATTTTTATCACCTCAAAAAGAAACCCTATACACATTAGCTGTTGTCTCCCTGTGTCTCCATTTCCTCCAGCCCTAAGCAACCACTAATCTACTTTCTGTCTCTGTAGATTTGCCTATTCTGGACATTTCACATACATGGAATCATATATGTGGTCCTTTGTAACTGGCTGTTTACACTTAGCATGTTTTCAAGGTACATCATGTTTTATCAGTACTTCATGTACATGTTCATGTGCATGTATCTGTACTTTATTCCTTTTATGGCCGAATAATAGTCTATTATGTGGACTTCCCATTTTGTTTAGCCATTCATCAGTTGATGGACATTTGGTTTGTTTCACCTTTTGGCTATTATGAATTATGCTGCAATAGATATGTACAAGTTTTTGTATAAACATGTATTTTCTATTTTTGTTTGGACATATATTTTCATTTCTCTTGGGCATATACCTATGAATGGAATTGCTGCGTCATACGTTAATTCTGTGTTTACCTGTTTGAGGAACTGCCAGATTGTTTTCCAAAGTGTCCGAACCATTTTTACATTCCAGCCAGCAGTGTATGAGGGATCTGTTCTCTCCACGTCCTCATCAACACTTGTTATTATCTTTTTGATTATAGTCATCCTAGTAGGTATGAAATAATATGTCATTATGGTTTTGATTTGCATTTCTCTGATAACTAATGATGTCAAACATCTTCTCATGTGCTTAATGGGCATTTATATATCTTTGGAGACATGTTTTTTCAGATCCTTTGTTCATTTTTAAATTGGATTATTTGTATTTTTGGTCTTGAGTTGTTAAAGTTCTTTATATTTTCTAGATACATGTACTTATGAAATATTGATTTGCAAATATTTTCTCATATTCTGTGGGTGGTGGTTTTTTTACTCTCTTGATAGTGTCCTTTGAAACATACATTTTTAGTTTTGATGAAGTACATTTTAGTTTACTTTTTTGCTGCTGTTGTTGCTGCTCATGCTTTTGATGTCATATCTAGGAATCCATTGCCAACTCCAAAGTCATGATGACTTACTCCTGTGTTTTCTTCCAAGAATTTTAAAGACATCTGAAGCTTAACACATGTTAAGCTTCAGCTGTATTACTTCATCCAAAATCTGCTCTACACTTAGTCTTCCTCATCTCAGTTGAAGGCAACTCTATTGTTTCAATTGTCTGGAACAAAAACATTCTAAATCGTCCATAATTCCTTTCCTACCCCACATCCATTGGTAAATCCTGTGGATTCTACCTTCAAAATATAATAATTTCTTACTACCACTGTACTGCAGGTACCTAGGCTCAATAGCCTTCTAACAGATAACCTTGTCTACAGCCTATTCTTAACATAGCAGATAGAGAACTTTTTTTAAAAAAATGTAAACCACGTCATTTCACCCCTCTGCTCAAAACCTTGTAATAGCTCCACTTTTCATTCAGTGTGAAAGCCAAAGTCACCACAAAAGTCAGCAAGGCCCTCTGTAATCTGGCCCCTACTTACCATTCTGATCTCCTCTCCTGTTTATATCCCCCTTGGTCACTCACTCTAGCCACACTCATTGCTGTTCCTTAAATACTTCTTTGTGCTCCTGTCTTAGGGTCTTGGGGGTTTCAGCTCTTACCCCTGCCTGGAATATTCTTCCCTTAGATAAGCACTTTGCTAACTACCTCATATTCCCATACAGTGTACTTTTGTTTCTCATACTTCACCTTATCAATGAGACCGTTCCCAGACTAACCTATTTAATGATGAAATCTACATCTGTACCTCTACCCCATTCCTGGCATCCAGATCGGCAGTATGCATCACTTTTTTTAAAATTAAAAACCTCTTTTTAATTTTTAAGAGCTTATCACTGCCTGGTTTCTATCATTTAATCATTTATTATTTATTGTTTATTGCCTAGAATATAACATCCATAAGGGGAAAGAATCTGTTTTGTTCACTACTACATTCCTGCCACCTAGAAGAGTGCCTGGATCAGTGTTGGTACTCAGCAAATATTGTCGAGTGAATGAACAAATGAATCTGTTTGAAAAGGAGTGTATTTTTAAAATATGGATTCAAATTACTATTTGGGGTCACTTACTAGCCTTATAAACTTCTTTTAGTATTTTTAGTAAGCCATGTCAGCTAGCAATGAATTTTCTCAGTGTTTGTGTTTCTAGAAATATCTTTATTTTACTTTCATTTTTCCAAGATAGTTTTGTTGGATATACGATTCTTGGTTGACAGCTACACACACACACACCCTGCCTGGCCCCCCCCTCCCCGCACTTTGAACATGTTATCTTGTTGTCTCTTGGTATCCATTATTTTTGATAATTAATAAGTTAGCTATTAATCTAACTGGAGTTGCCTTGTATGTGATGAGTTATTTTTCTCTTGTATCTTTCAAGGTTTTCTCTTTGCCTTTGCCTTTCAGTGTTTTACTTAATGTGTCTGTTTGTGGATTTGTTTGCATTTATCCTATTTGGAGTTTATTAAATTTTCTTTTCTTTTTTTTTTTTTTTTTTTAGACAGAGTCTCACTCTGTTGCCCAGGCTAGAGTGAGTGCCGTGGCGTCAGCCTAGCTCATAGCAACCTCAAACTCCTGGGCTCAAGTGATCCTCCTGCCTCAGCCTCCTGAGTAGCTGGGACTACAGGCATGTGCCACCATGCCCGGCTAATTTTTTTCTATATATATATTTTTAGTTGTCCAGATCATTTCTTTCTATTTTTTAGTAGAGACGGGGTCTCGTTCTTGCTCAGGCTGGTCTTGAACTCCTGACCTTGAGTGATCCACCCGCCTCAGCCTCCCAGAGTGCTAGGATTACAGGCATGAGCCACCGCGCCCGGCCTATTAAATTTTCTTGATGGGTAGATTAATGTTTGGTTTTTAGCCATTATTTCTTTGAATATTTTTCCTGCTCCTTTCTCTTTATCCTCTCCTTCTGGTACTCACATTATGCATGTATTAGTGTGCATAATGGTGTTCCACATTTCTCTTAGGCTCTGTTAACTTTTCTTCATTCCTTTTTCTTTCTGTTTTTAGGATTGTGTAATCTCTATCAATCTCTCTTCAAGTTTGCTAATTGTTTCTTCTGTTAGTTCAGATCTACTGTTGAGCCCCTCTCCAAAATTTTTCATTTCGGTTACTATACTTTTTGACTCCAGGGCATGCATTTGGTTCTTTTTAAAAATAATTTGTCTCTTTATTGATATTCTTTGTTTGATGCAACATTGCCATCGTACATTCTTTTACTTCTTTAATCGTGGTTTCCTTTAATCTTTGAACATATTTATAATGGCTGCTCTGTAGTCTTTTTAAATCTGACAGGAAAAGACTCTAACAGAGTTTCTGTTACCTGTTTTTTTCCTGGTGTATGAGTTATACTTTTCTGTTTCTATTTTTTTTTCTTTTTTGGAAACTGAACATTTTTGATATATATTGTAGCAACTCAGGGTACTTGTGCAACCTCTCTGGGGCTTGTTATTATTTCCTTGTTTATTTGTTTAATGACTGGCTAGATTATTTGAATGGTTGTCCCTTTACTCCAATGTGAAGCCTCTGATGTTTCTCCTCAGTGGGTGCATCCTTGGCTATGCCAGTAGACACTTTGGATGACAGTAGTTTGGGCAGGACTCTATTTGATTGTCTCTTTCCTTGGCCACACCCAGTTTTTAAGGTCCATTAATTGCCATCTGATTGTTCTGTTGTTTTCAGCAATGCCCTGAGATATAAATTGCTTCCCAGACTGATCCAGTTATATTAGGGCTCTTTCGAATGGATAGTTCCTGAGGTCAGTGTTTGAGATTTGTTCCTACCCAGAGAGAGTTCCTCCCAGCTGTCTTATTCCTCAGTTCTCTCCAACACACTCTCTTGTACAGTTTAGCATATATCTCTAATGAATCTACCAGTCTTTCCCCAAATACCTTTTACCACAACTTCTACTATTTTTGTTTTTGTAGAGACAAAATCTTGCTATGTTGCCCAGACTGGTCTCAAACTTCTGGGCTCAAGCAGTTCTCTCACTTTGGCCTCCCAAAGTGCTGGGATTACAGGCATGAGCCACTGCACCCAGCCTTCTACTGTTTTTGAGAGTACCCTTAGTCTTGACCTTCTCCACACTCTGTTGCGAATGAAGTCATTTCCCTTGGGAAGAGATTAGAAGCTCTCTGTTTTACAGCTTGCTTCTTCCTCCAAGCAAAATCTCTGAGTCATTGTATTGGAGCTGGGGGTGGAGAAAATGACATACTTCTCTCTGACACCCCACTTTAGGAGCTGAGCACTTGATGGAGGGGTGGCAGTAGCCTCAGATCTTCTTGGCTTCTCCCAGAGTATAATCACCATCTTATGAGCCAGGGCCATGGCAGTTGAGGCCCTAGTATCCTCAGTAACACTGCATCCAAGGTAAAGCTTCTGTTCTATGAGTGGGGTCTGAGCAGAGGAAGAGAGGCCTACCTCTTGGCTGTACTCACTTAGAACTCAGCCTCAGGAATAGGGTGCTGGGGGCAAGATCAGAAATGCTGATGTCCTGCCCCTCCCAGGCAGCTAACTCTCCAACTGGGAGCTTGGGGAGAGGGAGTCCTGTGTTCTTAGCTGCACCAGTCTGGAGTGGCGTTTCTATGTCACTGAGTTAGGAGAGGGGTGGCAGAGAGCAGGTCTTAGTTTAAATACTGCAGACTCTGTTCCTACCAAGTTTTTTTTTTTCCTCTGAAAAAAATCAACTCAGATCTTACCAAGTTGTAATAGATTTTCTTGAGTATGTTTCTTCATTGGCTGTAGAAACGAAAGACCTAAAGACAATTTCTAGAAACTTGAAATGTTTACTTTTGAAAAATCATTTTCACCAGTTTCACTGGAGAGTGGATCCATGGAGCTTCTCTTGCCATCAAACTAGAAGAACCTTCCAACACATCAATTTTTGTGTTATTTCTCATAATTAATTCTGTCCATTTCTATGGATTCATCTGATGTAAATGTGACAGGGTTGACTACAATTAAGAAGAGATAACCCCTTCTCTCTGGGGAAATCTTTTCTAATTAGTCTTCTATTTCTGTCTTCCTTTCATAAGACAAAGTTTCCCCAGATAGTACTCCTTGGCTGCTTTGGATACTTTGGTCCTGATCCATTTGCAAGACTGGAGATGTTAGAGTTTCCCCATTTCTGCCATTCTGGTCAGGCACCTGGCAAGCTGAAACCTTTGATGCTGCCTCTGGGATTTGACCTGTGTCATTTGCCCAATGTTGCAGTGAGGCATCCAGGATGATCCCATGACAAGAACTAAGCTTTATAATTGACTTCAGAGGGATTCTCTATACCCACATATGTGCTAGGTGCTGGGAATAAAGGAGTAAAAGGAAAGATGAAGTTGTTCTCTTGGAAGATGTTTCCCTAGTGGTAGAGACAGCCATAAAACAGAAGAGGATACTATAACATATAAGGTGAATACTTCGATAGAATTGCGGAAGAGTACCCAACTTAGATTTTCTTATGTACAGTCACTGACATATAGTCTAGGTCTGAACAAATGACTAGGAGTGATAAGGAGAAGAAGAAGGAGCATGTTTTAGGTGGAGGGATAGTATGCACAAAGACTTTGAACTGGTGAAAAGGCCAGTACTTTCAGAGAGTTTCAAGTAATTTATTATCATTGGGAATGGGAGGAAGTGGCAACAGATGCACTGAGGAAGGCCAGTCTACAGAAGGTCTTGCATAAAGTTGTGGAGTTCTGATTTTAAATAAAATTAAAGTTTACGAAGTCAGAATCATAGAGTAAAACAGAAAGGACCTTAGAGGTTAGTAGACTACAGTGCCTTGTCTTAATTATCTCCATTGCTGATCTCCTGGCACATGGACTTTATATAGCAAGCACTTAGAAAATATCCATTTTCTACCTCTTCTGTGGATATCCCTTACATATGAGGGATCAGCATCACTGTAATAGTGGGCCCCAGGAATGTACATTCTAAGTGTCTTTATATTCTTAAAATATATTATTATACACACACACATAGAGGGGAGCTTATTTTGTGCTAGGCACTATTTGCGGGTGTTTATGTGAATTAACCCATTTATACTGCCCTCAACATGAGGGTGTTATGAGATTTTGTACTGCTATTATCTATCTTCATTTCACAAATGATGTGCATAATACACTGAAAGGAATTCAGTGCCGCCAGAGTTCAAACCCAGGCAGTCTGGTTCTAGAATCAAGCTCTAAACCATCATGCTACACTGAATTCAAGCTAGTGTAACTCTTTGGCCCCCAGATGGATATCTTTGTTTTAGATTGGTTGACAATTCAGTGACCTTTGTCTTTCTTCTAAATAGACATAATATGCATTGACTTCCTATTGTAAACTAAGCACTCTGCTGAGTGTTGTAGGACAAACTCAAGTAAGAGATACTCATTCAGTTACTTAGTAACCACATACCCTGCTTTTTGCCAGGCCCTAGGCTTGGAAGTGGGCTTATGGAGCTAAAGTAATTATTCGTTTAGGTGTTTCAGAGAATTTGAAAGATGCTGGATGAAGAGATAAATGATAAATAAAACAGTCTCCATTTCTGAGTTGCTTAGGGAGAGTAAGAGGGAGTCAATTAAATAGTAATTATAGTATCATGAGATAAGTATTGTCATAGTTGTATACCTTGAGAACTAAGGGAACAAATAGGGCAATAGGGCAATTAACTCATCTGGGAGAAGTCTGGAAAACATTACAGGCAGTGCCTTTTTCTTTAATAGACAAAGAGTAGAGGCATGGTAGCTCACGCCTGTAATCCTAGCACTTTGGGAGACTGAGGTGGGAGGATGCTTGAGGCCAGGAGTTCAAGACAAAGAGTGGGAGAAAGCATTTTAGATGGAGCACCTTGTACAAAGGCTTGAGGTATAAAAGAGCATGTTTTGGTCAAAGAGCCTGAAGTGGCTTAATGTGTGCCGTGCAGGCAACTTTTTCTGTAAAGGGCTAGATAGTATATATTTTAGGCTTTGCTAGCCAGAGTCTGTTACAACTACTTAAACTCTGCCTTTGTAGTGCGAAAGCAGCCAGATACAATAAATACATCAATGAATGAACCTGGCTGTGTTTCAATAAAACTTTATTTTCAAAAATAAACAGCAAGCTGAATTTGGCATTTGGCCATAGTTTTCTGACCTATGGTCTGATGTGTAAGCTATTTGGTAGGGAGGGAGAGTGGTTAGGAAGGTCCCTGGGAAGTTAGTCTAAGGGATATGTTGTAAAAGGCCTTGGATGCCATGCCAAGAGGCTAGGGCTTTGTCCTGTGGGTAATGGGGAGCCATGAGATTTTAAGTCAATGAGTTGATATAGTTAGATTTGTACTTTACAAAGGACATTCTCGTGTTTAATATGGTAGATGGACTAGCATCAGGAGAGACTAGTTGTACAAGGGTGAGCAGACGCAGCTGCCTATCTGTGCCCTTGAGCAACAGCTTCTGATCTCAGTGGAGACAGTTACTTCACTCCTGAAACATCCATGTGCCAGAACTCTGTATAAATGACATTTAGAGCTATTGTAGCTAAAATGTGTATCCTTGCTATGTGTTCAGGAGGTGAATAAGAGTTGAGAAGCTTCTCACATCTGGAGCATGTGACTTGTGGGTTCTAAATATTGAGGTGTGGCAGGGAAAGTGAGAATGGAAGTGGCACAATTTGGTTTGGGAAACATGGAAGGTAAGTAATGGGAACAAGGTTGGAAAGGGGAGGGAGGAATAATTGGCTCTAAGGAAGAACTCAGGAGAGCTGCCTAGATCACTGCACCCAAAGACTTGCTGCTCCTCTTCTGGCTTTATGTTAGTGAATTCTGTTCCCTGATGGAGTGAGCTGCCTGGGCCTATTTTATGGGAATTCTACAGAGATGTCTCCCCTCTTCTCTGCTCCCACCCACATTGCTTCACTATTGCTTAACACTTGGGATGGGTTTGCATGCTTTGTGCCACCTCCTGGGAGATCACTTTTCTGAGCTCATAGAGCTAAATATACCTAGTGACAGCTGGTGCCTTGGCTCTTTGGAGAGTTATTGAGCAGTTCTAACCAAAGCTGCATTCCCCATGGTAAGGCAAGAATTTTAGGGAGGCTCCTTAGACCTTCCTGAGAGAGGAGCTGCTTGTTGTAGGTCTGAAATAGTAAATCCCTGTTGTGGGAACCAAAAGCTGCCTGTTTTTGTTTTGTTTTTGCTTTTGTTGCTTTTAAACTTTGTTAAGTCAGACTTTAGCCAATAGCTGGATGTGGGACAGTGTTCAGAACAAGATGTGGTAATGCCTACCTCAAGTAGATTGGCTATCAGAGTTCTAGCTCAGTACAATATTCTTGTATGCTGTGCTGTGGCTGGGTAACTGGGAACTTCTGTCAGGGGGTTTATGGTTTGGCAGGGGAGGTAGACATATAACAAGACCGGTGAAGGTACGCACGGGCACTGTGGGAGCATAGAAGAGGCCACCTTTAATCAAGTATCTTTTTCTCTTACTTTCCTGTCCTTATCTCTCTCTCCTTCCAATAATAATCACAACTAACATTTGAGTTGTGCTTTAAAAACTTACACAGTGCTTTAGTGTACACCAGGAATCACAAACTATGCCTCTGAGGAGCCAGAGGGCATCATAACTGAATAATGTGGGCTGTACAAATGCATATGTGTAAATGCGTAAGGGGTGGGAGCTGTGGCAAACTAGAGAGGATGTGCCTCTTCAGAAGGGGGCAGCTCCTGCTCAACGCTGGCAGGTTGTTGCTATGTAGATACGTGAATCCAGGAACGGTGCCAAGAGGTAGGGGCTTGAGGCCTTTATTAGCTCTTTTAACACCAACTCCCCCACCTCCAAGATGTCCCAAATTATAACACATATATGCATATACATATGTATAGCATATATTATACGTATATAAATATATTTCATATACACATAATGACATTCAGTCAACAATGAGCCGCATGTGTGACATGATCCCTTAAGATTATACCATATTTTTACTGTATCTTTTCTATGTTTAGGTACGTTTGGATACATAAATACCTAATGATGTGTTACAGTTGCCTAGAGTATTCAGTATGGTAACATGCTGTACAGGTTTGTAGTCTAAAAGCAGTAGGCTATATCATGTAGCCTAGGTGTCTAGTAG
>CAUYSK010067564.1:0-48451 GCA_963575035.1 Avahi laniger | reverse complement strand
TTGGTAACATTCGGGTGTGGACACAACTGGTTCGGGATTTTTTTTTTTTTAGAAGATTTTTTATTGCTCCTCCAATTTCTACACTTGATATTGGTCTGTTCAGGAGTTCTACTTCCTCCTGATTGAGCTTAGGGAGATTGTGTGTTTTCAAGAATTTGTCCATTTCCTCCTCATTGTATAGTTTTTGGGCATAAAGGTTTTTGTAGTAATCGAGACATCTGCACTCGAATGTTCTTGGCAGCACAATTCACTATTGCAAGAATGTGGAAACAACCCAAGTGCCCGTCAATCCATGAGTGGATTACCAAAATTTGGTATATGTTTACAATGGAATATTACTCGATCATAAGAAACGACGACGATCTAGTATATATGTATTTTTATCCAAGATAAGCACATTTAGAGAAGAGGATAATTAATAAATCTAGTCTTTGGAAGGCTCCAATAATTAAAATCTATTTTTGCTGTGTGTTAAATTGGTAAAAGTATGTTTCATTGATGTGAATTACATGTACTTTGTTTACACTAAGAAATTTTTTATATCTTGGCACAAAATTTAGCACAGTCTATGTGTATATACATTACAGCTATCATAAAATCACTGAAAAAAATGCAATATTTTTTGGAATGTCCAGGACATTTTTAGTATCTTTGATTCTGCTACTGTAATATGATTAAAAAAACTGATAACCTTCTCAGATTCAAAATATACAAATTACCGCAATACATAATGCCATATTGAAACAGTCTTCTTAAATTTCTTGTTAAGATCATTCTTATTTAATATATATTGTACTAATATGGACATACTACCATTTACTTATTAATAAAAATGAATTTAAATACATTTAAATAAGTTTAAAATAAAAATAAATTAATAAAAATAAATTTGAAGATAATGGCACACAATACCAAAGGTGACAGGAGCTCCATGAAAATAACTGGAATATGGGATGTTGTGGATGACACGGGATCTTGAATTAAGTTTACATTGTATATTAGGAGCAAGGATTTAGCTGTTAAGTACAGGAATTTATCTCTGGATGCATTTGTAAAGTCACAATAAATCTTAAATTTTAAAAAATATGCATGTATGATATGCTGATTTGAAATAAAATATGTACATTATGGTTTGTATGTGTATTTTTATATATAATATATAGAGATATATACATATGTATACATACTTATATACACTTATATGTGCAAAAATACTTATATGTAATACACATATATGCATATGTATATGCATACATATGTATTGACATATATGCATATAATATATGTACATTAATAAAAATATTAAAAATGGTTATGTGATATTTATATTACTTCTCTCCATTGACTAAATATTTTTATAAATACAAGATATTTGTATTTGAAAAAGTATTCATTTCCATTTTAATACTATCAAGGTGCAGAGGATTCAGATTTAGGATGTCCTTTAATGAAGTGATGTAGATATTGAAAATAATCTGAGTAATTTTTAGGTTGTAAATTTTTCTTAATGTGTATTTCTGATATATTCCTCACAGTGACCTCTGTGGGAGACCTTCATAATAGCTTGGAGGGATCCTCTACTTGCCTCAAGGTCTCACATACTCCAAAGAGCAGCACAGTCATACAATCCTCAGCCTCTAAGTCCTGCACATCTGGCTTCGCATTCTGCAAGATTTCTATAAATCTCTCCTCAGAAAGTAGTTAAAGAAATGTGAACTTATTTCTTTTAGAATAGAGTAAAAATAAGAGATAATGATGTTTCCCAATTTAATAAAAACATTTGGCACAGAGAATGTCTGGAGGATCACTAATTTAAAATGATGGCACTGTGGAGTGCACAGTTAGAAAGTATTTAAAACCCACAGTTTCTTATAACTGAATCAAAGGGGAATTTAAATGTCCTGCTCTTTACAGATAGATGGTGATAGGAAGATGTGGATTCTGAATTTTGTTGTATATTTTGAAGCTCAAAAGTTTACAAATTTGGTGTAAGACTTCCCACTGCCAATAGAATTTATTAAGGTGGAGAAATGTAGAAGTAGACAGGGAAGAGACAACATGAAGATTAACACCAGGACTTGGAAAAGAAAAACTATATATAAACATTGGTGGCTCAAAGATTAATTAGTTCCAAGTTATTAAAAATAGATATAACAGTGGCATTGCTGAAAGCAGCAAAGAAGGTGCAAATAAAACATGGAATGTAAAAGACGAGTCCAAAAGCAAATATGAGAAGATGGTAGGGAGATGTAGGGAGAACAGTCCCTGAAAGATGTTCAAACTCTAATCCCTGAAAACTTTCAATGAATTACATTACATGCCAAAAGAGATTTTGCAGATATAATTAAGGTTATGGATCTTATATTAGAATCTGAAATATTCTGGCTCTTCTAGGTTGACCCAATTTAATCACATATGCCCTTCAAAGCACAGAATTTTCTCTAGCTGGGGACAGAAGAAAGAGTGGAAGCTGGAGAGATTCCAGATTTTAAAGGGCCACATGTAAGGATCAGAAAGAGGAATCTAGGAGTAGAAGATAGTCACAGCTAAAAGCCAACAAGACAAATTGACTAGGAGTATTACTTCCTCAAGGAACTAGATGTTTCCAATCACTCAAGTGATCTTGGAATCAGATTCTTTCAAGAGTCTGCTGATGAGAACCCATTTGACTGACACCAACATTTTGATTTCTTCCTTGCAAAATTTTGAGCAGAGAAACTAGCTGAGCCAACACAAACTTATGACCTATGGAATTGTGAGGTCATAAATCTATGCTGTTTTAAGCCTTTAAGTAGGAGATAACTTGTTAAACTAGCAATTGGAAGTTATACAATATGATTTGGTAGAAAGGAACAGGGTCCTTATTGCAAAGGAACAGCATGTTAAAACTGAAGAAGGGTGATGTGGGTAGCAAATGTGTGTGTGTGTGTGTGTGTGTGTGTGTGTGTGTGTGTGTGCATATGTGTACATAGGTGCATGTGTATGTGCATGGTGCAAATAAATGTTCAATGCCGAGGAGTTTACTAAGAATACTTCCAAAGGAACAATAAAACGAGTTAAATTAATGATGTCAAAAAGTTTGGATAAGGGCAAATTTACAGAGATTATTAAATTGACTTTTGGTATGTAGTCATCCTGAAAGATAGGATGAGGTGTCAATTGATGGACATCTAGAAAAAGAAAAGTCTTCATGTGAATAGTTGTTTTCTATAATTTTTTTAAAAATTTCAGGTACTATAAGACCATGGTGGACTATATGAGTAAATCAGAACTTCTGTTTTTCAGACAGAAATGACAAGAAAGTGCTTGTATAATGTCAAGTTGTGAAAATGACACTCTGAAGGGAGAAAAAATAAAAAATAAGTAAGCCATCATTTTACTTTAATTTTCAGAAAACAATACTTCTCCCAAATCTATAGTATTTTTTTCTTTTAAGAATTTTCTCTCCTTTAAGAATTCAGTATATACTCAATTGTAATTTTATCTATAATTGTAGGCAGGCTTGTATTATTAGAATAAATTCTTTAATTCTATCTTAATTATTTCATAAGTTTTTTATTGATTCCAAAACGACTCTTCCAGGGTTGGAATGGTGGCTCATCCCTATAATCCCAGCACTTTGGGAGGCTGAGGCGGGAAGATCTCCCCAGCCCAGGAGTTTGAGGCTATAATGAGCTACAATAGTGCCACAGCCTAGATGACAGAGCAAGACCCTGTCTCTATTAAAAAAAAAAAAAAAAAAAAAGGTTCTTCTACCAGTCTATCTTCCCAGTTTAGAGAATTGTTTCCACCATTGATGTTATACTCCTTCTTATGTTCCATGGCTATAATTTAATCAAGTTGTGTCATTGCCAATAACTATAACCTTTGATAATTTCAATTTCTATAATTTTATTTTTTAATTACTATGTTATTTTCAGCTCATTCCTTCTACTGTGCCTCAAACCCCAGCTGACTTATTTCTTATTCCCTCTCACCACACTTATGCCTTCCTATCATTTTTATCTTGTTTATATGAGTAACTGATAGCCATTTCGAAGACCCCAAATAGAGCTTCTTATCTTCCTTACAATGCCATCCTTCCAGTTACTCCAGCCAGAAATCCTAGACTCCTCACTGACTCTCTTTTATTTCTTACTGTCGCAAAATATGAACAGATTACAACCAATTCTCTCGGTCTCTATTGACAGCATCCCTTATCAAGCCACCCTAATTTCTCATCTGGATTCCTTAAATTGTCTCCCACCTACTCTCCATTTCTGCCCGTGCCCTTACATAGTCTATGCTTAATACAGGACTTATACTGTCCCTATTATTATGTAACCCAGATAAGAATATTTCTCTAATGTCAGCCTCCTCATGACTCCATTACTTTTGTCTCAGTGTAAAAGCCAATGTGATAAAATAGTCTAAAAAGCTTATCCGATCTGACCCCAATACATTCTTAGACCTGATCTCCTGGAATACTCCCTTTCTTTACTACACCCCAATCATTCTCCCCCTCTTGCTGCAATTTAAACATCTGCAGCTCTTTGTACCATCTTTTCCCTCTTTTGGGGATGAAATACCCCTGAATGGCTGTAGATCCTTCCTTTCAGATCTCTGCCAAATGTCACCTTCTCAATGAGGCCTTCAGTAGTCCTCTGGTAGTAAGTAGCAAAGCTAATTTCACTCTTTTCTATAACAATATGCTAGATTTCTTTTTGTTTTTCCTGTTGTAGCTGTTGAATATCACTTATTATAATCAAATATGCTATATATTTATTACTGCATATTTATTAAATGATTGTCTCTCCTAACAAGATTACTAGCTCTGTGAGAGTGGGGATTTTGTCTGTTTAATTCACTTCTACACACACAATCACACACACACATACACAGATGAAAATGAATATGTAGCTAACAAAAAAATATGAAGCAACTCTAATCACTACATGCACTTGTACGGAAGGAAAGAAATATATCAATAGCAGTTAGTGAAAAAAAGCAGAAAAATTTTCTTATATGCTATTATTTGAGTAAAAAGGAATATTAATAGTTATAATATTTAGTTTATTCTGGAATATTTCTGGATACATGTAGAAAGAATAGTGATACGGAAGTATAAAGGGACTCTAAACGAATAGTATAAGAGGACTCTTACTATACTTTCTGTATATGTTCTGTTTGAATCAGGTGCACATATTATATATTCCCAAATAAATACATTACTCAGCATTTAAAAACTGATAAGATTCAGCTATTAATGTATTGAATCTTGCTAAAATGCAGGTAAACCTGTAAACTGTAAACCAACACACATTTACTATACTTAAAAGTTGAGATAGGTGCTTCAAGGAAACTATAAAGATGTAAATTATGTCTGTCTTTCAACAGGGCATAGAATCAAGTCACAGAGATAAGATCTAATTTTTGAAAATTTAAATAACTCATATTAATTTAGAATTTTCATCCAGAAATATATCTTATGAATAGTTTATGCATGAATATTTCTAGGTTATATGAGATACTAAGAATACTACTTGGTATTTAAAGTATTAGTAATCTAAATCAAAAGTGAGAACATATTGCCATGTCCTTCCTCACCAAGCATAGGGATTCTGTATATTGTAATCCAATGTGCGTAGCGACCCAAGCCATTCATGAAGATGTGTAAAAAGATTTATTGATGACAATAGAGAAACAGAGAAGAGCCATTTGTGCAAAGATTTTTCTCTTCTCTCTCCACTCTATGGCCAGTCCTTAGAGTCTTATGGAACATAAGTTTCCAATCCAAAATCATAATACTTGGATGTTAATGGGGCTTTAATGTCTTATTGCAGAGTCAAAGGAAACACAGAACAATTTGAAAGACCAGAAAACATACTACATAAAGTCTATCACACCAAGATCAAGATTGAAACAATTGTAGTTATTTGATCTTCTCCTTGAGATACCGCATTGAGAGCTAAATCTGAGTTAAGATATTGACTCAAAAGTAGTATAATACTGAGACACCTTACATTGTCCATCTTGGAGAACCTTACAGCAGTCAAAATCATTCCTGCCTGGAAAAGATTTAATGCTCGTCTGATTAACAATAAGTACTCAGACTGTCTGATCAGAAAATTCCTATAAAGTTTCCCATAAATTGGGGATCACCCACTGGACTTCAAAATTACCTGTGCTTAGTGATGAAAGGCTATGTACCTAACACTCCCAGGAAAGGTCAATGAGAAGAGATTTTACTAATGATTACTGGGTTTGGGGTCAGTATCAAAGATTGTACCATTTTTCAGAGACTATGTTCTTTCAGGGTCAAGAGGGAAGGAGGGGAGGCTCTGCCATCTGCAGAAGAAAATAAGTCCTGGAGACACAAAGAGTGTCACCCACAGTTCAATTCAAGACAACATCTGTGGTTGTCCAGTGTTTATACTTCCTTCGGTGGGCACACAAGGTGAATGCTGTTGGAGAGTGTAACCAATGTAGCTCTTTGATGGAGAAAAGTACCACCAGGGCATTTAGGAGAAGCTCTGTTATGTGTTAGATTTTATGGATAAATACTGATTTTGGGGGGAGCTAGAATATTAAAGTAAGACTATTAGCAATAAAAATCAGGCATGACAAAAGATAAAAACAAAAAGAGAGTGTGCATTATCTTCTAAAGACCTAATTCCATACCCCTGATACCTGGGAATTCATTCTCAGTAGAGTAGGAATCATTGTCTGTAACTTATAAGAATAGCTAAAAACACATCTCGTAGAATTCCTCTTCATACAGCCTACCATAAGCGGCAGATAGGATAGACCTCGTAGTTCTTAATGATAATTCCATTAATTATTATAAAGTAATATTTTGAGCATAAATCTATCAAGCTATGGTAGAAATAATGAATACATGTGCTAATTCAGTCCAGAGGCTTTCATTAAATGTAGCTGTTCTCTGGATAACAGTACATGTGGAACCATATATATATTTATATATATGTTTAAATATATACATAGAGAGAGTCTATAAGTTAAATGCACATTACATTGCATGAGTCTGTAAGTTAAAATTACATTACATCACTATATATGTAGTTATCAATACAATGGTTTCCCAATGGTCTCATCATAGAGCTAGGCCAATATTAGTATTATTTATGAGTCTATGTGAATATTATTTGAATCAGTCTTAGAATCTCATGTTTCATATTCTATAGCAGGACCTGAAATTCAACCCATTTAAAGAATATCCAGTGCTATGCACAGCCAGCTGTTTATTATTATGATGATAGATCGCTATAGCATTCCAATAGATAATCCGTACGGCAAGTGGTTCATTTTATCAGAAAATCATACTATTATCTGGGGATGAGTTTCAAAGGTGAGGTTCTCTTGTACAGGAGTTCAGATAATACAGCGAGGGGTACTGGTTCTGTGATGAGTGAGTGTATAGCATCTTTTCTTGAAATTGACCAAGGCTTTGAGGCTTTAGTAGGATATCCCATTTTCACTTCACAATAGAGGACACTGGAGCTCTAAATTTTACCCTCATCCAAGGGCCAACCATTTTTAATCACTGCAGTGTGAACAGTTTCATCAATAGGAGCCACCATCAAAATGTCTTCAATGAAAAGAAATATTTCAACACATACAAATTACTCATATTATACTGCAACTTGTCTGACCCTCTGATGAAACATTGCAGACTAATTCAGATACCTTTGTGAAAGGAGTGCACAGATATATTGAAAGCCTTGCCACATGGAAGAAAATTGATTCTGTTACTTTTTATTTTTTTGAAGAAAATATTAAAACACACACACACACACGCACACACAAACACAGTATTGGCAATGTCCAGGGCTTTATTCCAGGTACTAGTAATCACAGCAGTCTGTTCAGTCATGGTTATGACATCAACTGTCCAGTGTAGCAGGAACTATTTTCCTGTTCAAGCCTTCATATTCAAGGGGTCCTAGCATCAGTGAAGTCCACTATTAATAGAATAGCATCCCTGTCTTCATTAAATCTTTTCTGAGTAGACCAAATACTTTGTCTTCTATTGTTAAGAGATACTGTTTAAACTATATAATCTTGACAAGCATTGTAAGTATAGCAGGTACCTGGCAATGTGCTACAAATACAGTGACAAAACCTATCAGCAAGACTTTATGGATGTGTCCAACTAGCATGCTTGCACTTGGCTTACTGTCCCAAAATGTCTGTATCCAATATAGTGTATTTTAAATAGCCATTGATCACGATTGAATCAGATGATCCAGAAATATCCAAAATAATTTCAACAACTATCTCTTGAACAAAATAATGCCATTTCATAATACTGAAATGGGAATTTGTTTATCAAGAACCTGCTTTGCTCCAGGAATAACAGATATCCGATTTTCAATTCTAAGCAAGTCCAGAATCACCTGGCAAACCTCAAACTCCATTTTTTTCTAGTGTTCATAAATTGTACAAGAATCTCTTTCAGGGTAGCAGGGAAACAGTCTTTGTCCCTAACCTTCATTTTACTGGAATGGACTCACTGCTGGGGAAAGGAATGCTCCATACCAGGAAGAGAGAAAAACAAACAAACAGACAAACAAGAGGGCCTATTCACCTTTTGGTCTCGAAGGGACATTTCAATTTGCAATTCAAAGGTGGCAATAGCACCATTGTCTACACTGGAGGTTTCCCTTTCTTTTCTTAGAACTTGGAATTTCTCTGAAGTGGTGAGTAGAAGCCAGGAGATCAGGATTTAAGCAAACATGATATCCTTGGTTGCGCTCTGCATGAGTATTCCATTGCCAGCCCTAACAAATCACTACAAACTTAGTGACTTAGAAAACAAAACACATTCATTATCTCACAGTTTTTGTGTGGCAGAACTTTAGACCCAGAGTAGTTTACCTGCTTTCTCGACTCTAAGTCTTAAAAGACCAAAATTAAGGTTCAATAGGACTGCATTTTTTCTTAAGCAGGGTCTAAGAATGAATCTACTTCCAATCTTATAGAGGTTATTGGGTGTACTCGGTCACTGATTTTGGTGGCCGTCAGCTTGTAACTGATCTTGCTCCTAGTGGCTGCCAACATCGTGTCATGGTGGATTTACTCACTGGTCAAGAATTTTCTAGGTCTGCAGTCACAACATTTCATCCATCCAGATTTGGATATTTCAAATTAGCCAAATGACCCACCACACAGCCTAAGAAAGTAGGTGGGACTAGGAAAGCCCAGTGTAAAGTCTTTCCTACTTTTCGAAAACTTTAACACTGAGACTGTGGTGTGAAACTCCCTCTGGTGATCAACTCTCATGCAAGGTATGTGTGTAGATAATTAAGCTAATGTTTTTCACCCCCAAACGCACACTTTTAAATTCTGCTTGGCATGCTGAGCTGGGTCCCTGGAGACTATTTTTCCCCTTTATCTGGTGGCTTTCTTTCTGGGTTTGGAAGAGGAAGCAGTAGATGCTGACTGGAAGAGAAGAGGTTGGGAAAAAAGAGCTGCCGGATTTTTCACTTTCTGCTTTGGTCAATGTTACCATAGCAGTAGCTACTGGTTCCAAGCTCTAGCTTGTTCCTGCTCAAGCAGAACCACTCTCGTCCCCTGCCTCCTCATCCCACTTAGAGATACGAGCGCCAGCCAGCACGCTCTCATCGTCTGAGGTCCAGATATAGGTTCACATAGGATCCAGACTCTAGCAATGCTGACTTCTTTCCTTTGTTTCCCCCAGCCCTTAGGTTACCCACAGCTACTTCAGTGTTCCTTATTACCTTTCAGTCCTCTGATGTGCTTAACCAATTACCGATATTAAAATATCTTTGTTTAAGAAGGAATATTGTTTATGTTTTTCTGATTTTACTTTTCTTAACATATGATAGAGGAGTAGCACAACCCACAGCATCTCTGCCCTGGCCTCCATGCTGCTGATGCTGCTTGTGGGTGGAGTGCCTGCTGCCTTCTACAAGCAGGGTCTGTGCAGGGAAGTGATGGCAAAAAGAGAGTGCTTGGTCATCAACCCAAGGCTGTGTCTTCCCTCTATCACAAATGTGTTGATGATTTGCTTAAAGAAAATAAATTAGTATATTAATGAGTATGATATCTTCAAAATCATGTGTGCTACATATTTTAACATGCTCCAAATATACATATATATATATATATATATATAAAGGCATTGTTTTCTTCAATATGACATCTTTCTTATGATGGATAGATAAATTGCTCAATTACAAATTTATACTTAACTGAAATGTGATCATCTATAGTATTTACAAGTGTTTCAGACGTGTAGCTGTTTGCTAATAAATAATTTCACATTTTAAAAATGTTTTAGATATAAAACTAAAGGGGTCAAATATTTATAAAGAAAAAACATAGCAAGGTTTTTTGTTCCAGTAATACAGAATTTTACATTACAAAAGTTACATTTATTGATAGGAAGTTACTTTCCAAATCTTTTATATTCTGCTAAATACATGCTTTGCTATTATAACAAGTAACTTATCTTTTAAAATGCCACCTACCGACATTGACTACTTCTGAAATAATCATACAAGCAGTTTTAGAAAAAAGCAATTCCAAGTGCAATTATTAATACTGAACGTGTATTTATTTGGAAAGCCATTCCATTTTAAAGCACTGTGTAGAATTCAAGTTTGGCCTTTCAGCGATGATTAACCAACGTATAAATTATAAGCAATAAAGTTTATTATGTCATATTTGTGCAAAATAAGATAATTGAACCTACATGCAAGATATTGACATTATGAGAAAATCAAAGTCATTAGGAAAAGCCTGAATTATTTTTTATTTCATGAGATGTTAGAAATAACAATGGGAATTTGTTTCTTTAGTATGCAATTCAGATATATAAATAACTGTAATGATCTCACATTAAATGCAACTTTGAAATATTTGACTTGTAAAAAAAAATGCTCCATACACAACAACACAACACATACACATTAAAATAAAATTCATTCTTCCTATTTAAATTATGTCTCCAACCACACACATGATTATAAATCTAAAGAAATCACAGTCCCCAGTAATATTATAAATAAGTACTACTACAGCTTAATTTTTTGTTGGCTGAGACGGTGCATGTACACACACATACACACACACACACACACACAGGCACACACCTGGAAACTGCTGCTTATTTATATAGCAGGGAGCTTAATGGTAGAATAGAGAACAACTCCTTCTGCTATTAGACCACAAATCCTATTTATTCTTTGGCCTGTTTTTTCATTTCTGTCTTTGTTGATCTTCACAGACTTTGGCTGGATTCTGCCAACATCTTGCTGATTGAGATACTATGGTTTGGAGAAATTCCCATGAAACCTAGAATTTAAAACATAGAACTTATTATACCTTCTATCCATACCTGGAACACAAATTTTTCTGATATAAAATAGGATAATAATCACCTCCCTCTCCTCCCCTTACTTCTGAAAACACAGCACTATGTGATGATTTGTACATTAATATAGTAAAAGTCCCCTAAGTTCATTAATTAAAGGAATTTATGGTCTACATCCCTTAGAGAGAAGGAGAAATGACAGGAGAAATACAAAGTACATCTTTAGAGTGCCCAAACACTTTTTTGCCTCTCTTTTGTAAGCATCAAGTCTGGGAAAATAAGGGTAACTATGTTTTATTTGGCCTAGAGTGTACATTATCTAGTTGATTTGGTCTTAAAATTTAATTCTATTACTAATTTTAAAGAATAAAATAAAATTACCTTAATTTTAACATGTATTTGTTTAATTTTATCTCTCATGTGTGTCAAGTATTATTTGGAAACAGAATTTTGCTAAAGTCTTCTTAGCATACTCTGAAAAATGAATGTACTTAAAGGTCTTTATTACAGGAAGAACAAAATGTTTGACTTTTTTTCAATGTACTTAGTTACACATTACCTGCAAAGGCCCAACAGTGTCTGAATAAATTAATACTCTTGGTCACAGGTGAAGTAATTGTCCTCCATGCTACAGCACCTTAGAAAAATCTATATTTAGTTTTCAAACCAAGATCTGAAATCCATTATATTATCTCTGTTTCTCAGTGTCTGAACCCAGTGTCTTCACCTTTAAATTTATGCCTTTACAATCTGTTTCTAAACTTGATGTATTTTTTTTCTTATAAATGTCTGTCAGCTCCTGTTTTATCAGCCCCAAGCACATTCTGTCCTACTCTCCATCTCTGAATCAGTAATAAAAATCTCCTAACAAAGAAAGTCTGGGACTGGATGGCTTCACTGCTAAATTCAACCAAACATTTAAAGAAGAACAAATGCTAATTTTTCTCAAACTATTCCAAAAATTGGAGGGAAGGAAATTCTTCCAAAATCATTCTGCAAGGCCAGCATTTTCCATATAACAAAACCATACAAGAACACAGCAACAACAAGAAAAAACTATAAGCCTGTATCACTGATAAACATAGATGTAAAGATTCTTAAAAAATACAAGCAACCCAAATCCAACAGCACATCAAAGAGATTATACAAAATGATTAGGTGGGATTTATTACAGGGATTTAAGGATGATTGAACATATGCAAATTAATAAATGCAGTACATCACATCAACAGAATGAAGGACAAAAAACATATGATCATATCAGCAGATGCATAAAAAATTGAAAAAATTCAACATCATTTTAAGATAAGAACTATCAATAAATAAAGCATAGTAGGAATGTACTTCAGTTCAATAAAGGCCATGTATGACAAATCCACAGCCAACATTATACAGAACTGGAAAAAGTTTAAAGTTTTATTTTAAGAATTGGAACAAAGATGCCCAATTTGATGTTCACTTTCACTCCTCTTATTCAACATAACACTGAAAGTCCTAGCAAGGGCAATTAGGCAGAAGAATGAAATCAAGGACATCAAAATTGGAAAAGAGAAAGTCAAATTATTTCTGTTTGAAAATGACATGATTTCATATATACAAAAGCCTAAAGACTCCAACAAAAAACTCTTAGAATTGATAAACAGATTCAGTAAAGTTAAAAGATACAAAATCAACATTCAAAAATAAATAACATTTCTATACCAATAATCCACTAACTGAAAAAGCACTCAAGAAAGTTACCCCATTTACAAGAGCTACAAAACTTATAAAATATCTAAAAATATATTTAACCAAGGAGGTGAAAGAGCTTTACAAGGAAAACTATAAAATGCTGTTGAAAGTAATTGAAGAGGACACAAAAATATAGAAAAACATCCCACGTTCATGGAGAGGAAAAATTAATATTCTAAAAATGACCATACTACTCAAAGTGATCTATAGATTCAATGCAATCCCTATCAAAATATCAATGACATTTTTCACAGAAATAGAAAAACAATCTTAAAATTTGTATGGTACCACAAAAGGCCCTAAATAGCCATAGCAATCCTAAGTAAAAAGAACAAACTTGAGATATCACACTATCTGACTTCAAAATGTACTGTAAAGCTATAGTGATAAAAAATCCATGCTACCAGCATAAAAACTTACACAGAGAAAAATGGCACAGAATAGAGAATCCAGAACTAAATCCACATATTTATAACCAACTGACTTTCAACAGAGACACCATGAACACATATTCGGGAAAGGAAAGTCTCTTTAATAAACTGGGAAAACTGAATTTCCATATGCAGAAAATGAAACTACACCCTATCTCTCACTACATGCAAAATCCAACTCTAAATGGATTGAAAACTTAAATGTAAGATCCAAAATTTTGGAACTATCATCAGAAAACAAAAAGAAATGTTTCAAAACATTAGTTTGAGCAAAGATTTTATGGATAAGACCTCAAAAGTACAGGCAACAAAAGCAAAAATAGATAAATGGGATTATATTGAACTAAAAAGCTTCTGCACAGCAAAAGAAACAATCCACAGAGTGAAGAGACACTATGCAGAATGAAAGAAAATACTTTCAAACTATTTATCTGACAAGGGATTTATATGTATAATATACCAGAACTCAATTTGATAGCAAAAAAAAAATTGATTTAAAATGGATGAATAATATGAATAAATATTTCTCAAAAAAAATAAACAAATGGCCAAAAAGCATATAAAAAAAATTCAACATCACTAATCATCAGAAAAATGCAAATCAAAACCACAATGAGATATCACTACACTCCTGTTAGAATGGCTATTATCAAAAAGACAAAAAATAGTAAATGATAACGAAAACATGGAGAAAAGGGAGCTCCTGTGCACTGTTGGTGGACATATAAATTAGTACAGTCATTGTGGAGAACAATATGGAGATTTCTTAAAATAGTAAAATGAAACTACCTATAATCCAACAGTCCAACTACTGTTATATATTATATATACCAGATATATATATACCCATATATATACCAGATATATATATATCCAAAGGAAAGAAAATGAATATGTTGAAGAGATATGTGCACTCTCATATTCATTGCAGCATTATTCACAATAGCCAAGATATGGAATCAACCTAAGTGTCTATCAATAGATGAATGGATTTAAAAAAGTGATATATACGTATACAATGAAATACTATTCAGTTATAAAAATGAATGAAATTCTGTTATTTGTATCGACATGGATGAGCCTGGAGGATATTATGTTAAGTGAAATAAGCCAGGCACAGAAAAATAAATACCACATGTTTTCCTATGTGGAAGCTTAAAAGGTTGATGCAATGGAAGAAAAAAGTAGAATCGTGGTCACTGGGGGCTGACAAGGGTAGGAGAGTGAAGGATAGGGAGAATTTGGTTAAGCGACGCAAAATTATAGCTATATAGAAGGAGTAAGTTCTAGTGTTTCATAGCATTTCAGAGTGGCTAGGGTTAAGAATAATTATTGTATATTTTCAAATAGGTAGAAGAGAGGATTTTGAATGTCCCCAGCACTAAGAAGCAATAAATGTTTGAGGAGATGGATGTGCTAATTACCTGGATTTGATGATTACTCATTGAATGTAGGTGCCAAAATATCACACTGTAACCCAAAAAGATGTACAATTAGTATGTGTCAATTGATAAAAAAAGATAGAAAATGGAAATAAACTCTCAGAAGCTTTGCTGGGACATCCACTCTGCTCTTTGTCCCATATTGAAAGTAGGATAAGAAGGATGTAAAATTATTAGATATATCTTTTCTATTCCATTTACAATATGAATACTTAAGTATATGGCATATTGTAATGGGAATCCTCAGTTAGTAGACCTAAATTTATAAGCATTAGTTTTTAATTTGCAGAAGCTACTAGATAATGACTTGATATACAAATGTTTTTGTTGTAAATACTTAAAATTATGTCACCTTTGTCTCAGCATTGAATATGTTGTCAGGCAAATAATAAATATTTAATAAGTATTTGTCACCAGAATGAATGAATGAACAAAAAAGATTTTTGTTGTGAGAAATGAAAGCTAAACTTTGCAAAAGTTCAAAACAAAATGTTGATTCAGAGAAGCATTAGACAATGGATTATGAAAATGTGAATGGACTAATAGGCAGATTAAAAAGGCAAAAAGTGAATAAAGTGTCTATATGAAATTACATTAGGCCAATTGTGAGTCAGTTAGTGAAGAAGTATTTAATGAACAACTTCTAAGATCCAGTTTGCCATTATATATTGGACATACAGAAATCAAGAGAGAAGCTCTTTAACAGCTGTGTATCTAGATTCCTACTTATAATTGAGTATACATATACATATACACAGACACATACACATGTTATGGTACTTTAGAACATATGTGGATTAATCTAACACATTTTTAGATTAATTTATTACTCTATTTTTAATAATGAAAATGTAAAACAAGGCAATAATTAACATTTTCTAAATTAAATATGACAATCAAACCTTTAATGAACATATTCCCAAATTTTGGTTAATAAGTTGTAGAGCAAGCATAGGACAATTGAAAATAGATATAAAAGACAAAGTGAAATGAAAGCCATTTATCTGTCATTAGATGTTCAAATTTCTAAAGTTTCTTAGCAAAGCTTTCAAAAGAAAGAGGGAATGAATTGTAGTCATTCTCAAAAGTGTTCTTGGCATAATTGAGGATGGGCATTTTATTTACTGAAATCATATATTTCGGTTATAACAAAATCACAAAAACTTCTCAGAAATAATCCGAAGGTCTTTGCTAGTCCTCTGGCAGAGTTAAACATTGCTTTAGTGAGTATAATCTTATGGAATAATTAAATAAACAAATTGAGTTAACTAAGAAAGCTACAGGAGTTAGGTCTTTATTATAAAAGGTACTTTCTTTTTGATGTTTTCTGTCACTCCTTACATGTCTTTTAAGAACTGATAGAACTATATAAGATTAAAACATGAAACTTCCCTTTGGGGATCAATAATAGGATGACATTAATATATCATACTGATTTCTAGTAGGATAAATACTAGCTGCAGCAACGAGAGTACATATAGATTAGAATGATACAAGTAGCTTCGGGAAAAGCAACAACATTCATGATATATTCTGTCATGTGCCATGAATTTGAATATCAGAACGTTTGAATAATAAAGCAAAGATATTGAAAATATAAAATTCAAGTGTAACGTTTGTTACTTGTCATCTGTTGACCCTTTGATATACTTACATTTTTAAATATCAACATGAGATTTTGACATGATATTTTCTTGCAATCATTATGGTTTTCACTAAAATCATCAGCAATGCAAACTGAATAAAATAATACACACTCTATGCTCAACACTTAATATTTACTACTCATTGCACTAATAGCTTTATATACATTGTCTCAATTAGTCCTGAAAACAAGCTTGTGGCAACATTTTTGATCTCTGTTTTATACTAAGTAGCTGAAGCTTAGCAAATTAAAAGAACTTCCAGGTAATATCGGGCCAATAATTTACTTACTTCAAGGGACTCAGCTCTAAAGCCCCATTCTATATCAACTGCCCTGTGTATCCAAATTTTAGCTTTGTGTTTGTCATTTTATCAACTCTTTCCATTATGAAATCTATACACAATCTATAATAATATATCATTTCATTATTGTGTATGACACTGAGGAAATAAAGATTAATCACACTTAATTACTATCTTCAAGTAATTCTAACACATAGGAAGACACACTTTTAAGAAAGTAATTATGTTATACTGTGAAAAGTGAACATAGAGGCATAAAGTTCTATATAAGCAACAATTAAACAGGGCCTAACTTTCTCTGATTGCTTTGAAAACAATATAGGCAGAGAGAAACAACACACATACAATCATATTAGCCTTGATAAACAAGAAGAGGTGGATGCTGATAATATCCTCCTAGATCCACTTTGAACATGAAACCCATCACTAGTTGCTGAAAATGTTGGCTGATAGTAATTCACAGCTGCCTCTTTTTCTGGAGAATTGTCCCTTGAGCCTTGGCCAACTGTTTGTCCCCTGGAGGCTACGCAAATTCTATTTCTGGAGGCTGACCTCTTCAGCCAATGTCTGAGTGACACAGAGGGTGCAAATGTCTTTCCCCTTGTTTTAAAGGGGGAAGATGTCTGTGGTACGAATTTTGCTCCATAACTTCTAAGTATTCCAAGCTAATTAGTCCTCAGATGAGAACCCATTCTTGATCTGCTTTGCTCCTCCTGTTCTATCCTGGTTCGTTCACTCTCCTTCTTCCGAGATCACCCATTTAAATTATTTAAACAAGAATTTCCATCTCAGGCTCTGCTTCTAGGGAACCAAACCAAAAACATATGATATCATACCAGTGAAAGATGAAGATAGGGGATAGTTGAATGAAGGAGTTAGGCAAGTAACAATTACAAACTTATGCTTTCATAAGATTTTGTGTGTGAATGTTTGTGTATGTGTGTTTATTAGCATAAGGTTCTTGAAATCAAAGATGTCTTTATCACCTTTATAACTTTACCACCTTTATAACCTTCATTACCTTTGTAACAGAAGACATGCTGAAAGATAACAACAGAACCCAGACCAAGGTAAACTCTGCAGTTCAAAAGAAATAGACACTTAACACGTAAAATATATGGAGGATATTAAAAGATGGAGGGGGAACCCTTGAATTAAAATATACCATAAAAATAATAAAAATTCTAGTGTCCAGATATACACATTCTGATAGCAAAATTACATGTCTTCTGTTACATTCCTTCAGTCTTAGATTGGCCCACGTGTGTCACAAGTCTCACATCTATCACTCCATACTTCCCATATTAGAGATTACTAATGCCTTTTTGAATGAATGAACAAAGACATAGGATTCTGAATGTGCCAGTGGTGTTATAAAATGCTATCTATCTACCACAGTGTTTAACAAAATATTTTACCTGAGCAGTTTTACCAAATGTCCCTGATATGTTTAAATACATTCAAGAATAACTGTCATAACAACCAATTATGTTATTTGGACATGCCAGTATTCAAATGGAACATAGCAACTACATTAGTTCAATTGTCACAAAATCCAGCTCTAGTAGATTTAAGGGGAGAAAAGGAAAGTATTATAATACTGAATTGAAAAGTCAAAAGTTATGTCATCAGTTCTGTCTTAATCAAGATGTCAAACTATGTCATCAGAAACAGAGTCCTTTCTCTTCTCTTTTCACAGTAATTTTCTCCAGTATCAAATAAAGGCAAAACTGCTGCCCTTATTCCTATGCCTATCATACATACACTGAGAAATCAAGCTAGCAAAACCACAGAGCTTCTATTTGAAGATATTATCATACACTTTTCATGCATTTTTGCCGACAGAGTGATAAAATGCCTATTCGTGAAATAAACACTGTGGCCAAGATCTAATTTTATACATATGTACTAGGACAATTATCACCTGGTGTTTCACTGATAAAATCACTGTGGATGAAAGGATTTGGTTCTTGACTTAGGGTACTTTGGATCACTTGTTCCAAGTCTAGTGCCAGGGGCAGACATTCTCCCTATCCATATGGACTGAGGGAATGAGCAGACAGGAGATATTTCCAAAAAGAAATTAAAAATGATAGATAGGCTCAAATTTAAAAATTCTACCATAGAAATTATAGTTATAGTGAATAACTTAATATTCAGTTAATATATTAAAAGTATACCCAGAAATGATGCTATATTATAGAAAATAATTAAAAGGCAAAGAGTATTATATTTCAAAATTTTATAAATACAAATGAAGTTCAAAACCTTTTAATAAAACATCCCCTAAAGACTCAAATAGAGTGACATAACATATATCTACGTTTCAAAGTAATAAAGGTATAAAATATCATCTTTGGTTAAGTTAATTTTGAATAAAATGCTAAGATTATTACATATAAACACTGACCTGATAATAAGTTATTTGACCTTAATATTTTTTGCTAAAAATAAACCAAAGATACAGGAAAAATGTTCAATAATACAGTTTAATGAATCTTTATGAAGTGAACACTATTCTAACCAATACCCAGTTCAAGAAATAAAACTTTGGCAACCATCCATGAAACCCCTGTCTTGTGTTCAGTCCCAGTAATAAATTCTTCCCTACCTACCTAATCATCAAATCTTACATTTCATTGTAATTTTACTATCTGAATGTGTATACCTAGACAGTAGAATTTTTATTATTTTTATTGTATATTTTAATTTAAGGGTTTCTCCTCCATCTTTTAATATCCTCCATACATTTTACATGTTAATGTGTCTATTTCTTTTGACCTGTAGAGTTTACCTTGGTCTGGGTTCTGTTGTTGCCTTTCAGCATATTCCTCCGTCCTCATAGTTCCTACAAATTGGCATATGGATCCAGAGGTTAAATTATGCTTGGTTTTCATCCCTTTCTCCAGATGTTCTTTCATAAGAAGTCTCATAATGTCCTGCGTTTTTTAACATTTGTAATCATTGATATTCATTGCTAGATGATTTATTTGTTGTAGGTTGACAACTGGTAATATTCTATCATATGGTTCCATTCATATATTAAATCCTGCTATAACTAATCACTTATCCTCATGTATCCTTTGATTATCTGGTGGTAGAGTTCACAGAGAAAGGCAATGTAAATATTTTGTTTGTTTTATGCATTATATTTGAAGATACTGAAATGGTTACTTATTATCCTCTGAAGGCTAAACTTTTTCATGTCATTATAAATTGATGGATTCAAGCACATTTCATAGATTTTAATTTATTCACAATTATTATAATTAATGAGCTCAACTTTACACTTTGACTCTCTGGTACCTGATAAACACTGATCGCTTTATTTCTAACTGATTTAACAAGATATTTAAGGGTCATCTTGTAAAGTTTTTTCTCCAATTCTGGAATTAGTTATTTCTCTAAGAAATACTGCTTTATTTGAATAGGAGATGCCATTTTATGGCAACAATTAGATCACTGGGGATACTCATTGTGACTGGATTGTTCACCATTTCTAGGCATTTTCAGTGGTCACGTATAGTAAAATGTACAATACTTACATATCCCTTAAAATATCTTGTGTGTTCAGACAGATACTTTTAATTGAAACTGTTAACTACAGGGTTTTTACTAAAACACCTTTGTCTTCTATCTGTGTTTCCTTTCTTCCGCAATGACACCTTTTCTTCTCAAAGTATAGGGATTACAGAATTAGAATATCTCATAATTAATAATTGGTTCTATTGATATACACAGTATTTGAAAAATAACTGTATTAATTATCTTTCTCTGTATCAGGCAGGGTTCTCCTGTGAAAAATAACTGACAGAACAATAAAATAGATGGATGGATAGACAGATAAATGATAGCTACATAGATACATAGATAAATATAAAATATGGTTTAAAATTTTTATTTATTCTACCATCCTTCCTTTTTAAGATAATCTATCTACATTGACAGAACTCAAATCCATTACATTCTATTCTCTCTAACTTAGGTGGTTATCAGAAGTTCATTTTTAGTTCAGGGATAAGAAAATTTTTTTTTTCCATGAAGGACCATATAGTAAAGATTGTAGGCTTTGTAAGCCATATGGTCTCCCTTTCCATTACATACATTTGCCATTCTACTGTGAAAGCACCAATAAAAATATATATATATATGTTAACTGATAAGAATTGCTGTGTAACTCTAAAACTTTATTTGAAAAAAAAAATTAAAGCAAAGCAGATTTGGTCCATGAATTGGAAATTTCTAACCCCTGACCTACTGGACTGCTCAGGAAAGGCTCATCAGAACATTATTTACTGATTTTTCATATGCTGATAACAATTTGTCAGTGGCCATTAGGCTTGATAGTTTAGCTGGATATAAAATCACTGGCTCACAATAGCTTTTAATATTTTCTTTGATTTCTTCAAATGTTTTATTCCATATTTGGCTATAAAGCATTACACTGATTTTTTTATAATCTAATTCTCTTCCTTTTGTATCTAACTTATTCTATTTATCTAGATGCTTAAGTGATTTTATGTCTTCCTTAAAATATAGTAATTTTACTAGAATCTATCTTGGTGTTGGTCATTCTGGGTTGAGATTTTCAAGTTGGTGATGTAATATTTATATCTATATATCTATATCCATATCTATATCTATATCTACATGTATGTCTATATATTAGTGCCAGTATTTTTTCCCATTTTTCATAATAGATTTAAGGGTACAAGTTGAATTCTGTTATATGTATATATTGTATAGTGGTGGAGTTTGGGCCTTTGGTGAACTCATTATATGAGTAGTGGACATTATATCCCACAGGTAATTTTTCATTTCTCACCTGCTCCTACTCTTCCCCCCAACCATTAGGAGTCTCCAATGTCCATTATACCACTCCGTGTGCCCATAGCCATAGTTTACTTCCCATTTATAAATGAGAACATGAAGCATTTGTTTTTCTGTTCTTGAGTTACTTCACAGGATGATGGTCTCCAGTTCCATCCAAGTTATAGCAAAAGACATTATTTCATTCTATCTTATTGCTGAGTAGTATTCAATGGTATATATAAACCACATTTGCTTTAGCCACTCATCAGTTGATAAAAATTTAGCTTGATTCAATATCTTTACAATTGTGAACTGTGATAAACATAGGAGCGCAGGTATATTTTTGATATAACGATTTGTTTTCCTATGGGTAGATACTCAGTAGTGAGATTATAGGATCAAATGGTAGATCTACTTTTATTTCTTTGAGAAATCACCATACTGATGTACATAGAGGTTGTACCAATTTATATTCACACCAACAGTATATAAGTCCGTTTTTACCACATCCATGCCAACATCTATTTTTTTTTTTTTTTTTTACTTTTTAAAAATAGCCATTCAGACAGGGGTGAGGCATTATTTCATCATGGTTTTAATTTGCACTTCCCTGCTTATTAGGGATATTGAGCATTTATTCATGTGTTTGTTGGCAGCTTCTATATTTTCTTTTGAAAAATGTCTGTTCATGACATTTGCCCACTTTTTAATGGAATTTTTTTTTCTTGATGAGTTGTTTGATTTCCTTGTAGATTCTATATATTAGTTCTTTGTTGGACACATAGTTTGCAAATAGTTTCTTTCTTTCTATAAGTTGTCTACTTACTCTTTTGATCATTTCTTTTATGTAAAGAAGCTTTTTAGATTAACTAAATCCCATTTGTCATTTTTGTTTTTATTGCATTTGCTTTTGAAATCTTAGTCTTAAATCCTTTGCTTCAGCCAATATCCAGAAGAATTTTCCTAGATTTCCTTATAGAACTTTTTGGCTTCAGGTCTCACATTTAAGACTTTAATCCAACTTGAATTAATTTTTGTATATGATTAGAGATAGGGATACAGTTTCATTCTTCTGCATATAGGTATCCAATTTTTCAAGTACCATTTACTGAATAGTACATCCTTTCCCTGCTGTATATTTTTATCTGCTTTGTCGAAGATCAATTCGTTGTAGGCATATGGTTTTATTTCTTGGTTTTCTATTCTGTTATATTGATTTATGTGTCAACTTGTATGCTATTTATGTATCATGCTGTTTTGATTACTATAGCTTTGTAGTATAATTTGAAGTCAGATAAAGTGATGCCTCAGTTTTGCTCTTTTTGCTTAGGACAACTTTGGCTATTCAGACTCTTTGTGGTTCCACAGGAATTTTAGACTCTTTTTGTCTAATTCTGTGAAAAATTATTTTAGTATTTTGATGGAATTCATTTATCAAATCTAGGAGTCTTTTGGGGGATTACTTAGGGTTTTCTAGGTATAATATAATATCACCAGCAAACAGAAATAATTTGACTTCCTCTTTTTCAATTTGGATGCCTGTATCCCACAGGTTTTGGTGTGTTGTATTTTCACTTTCATCCATATCAAAAAAGTTTTTAATTTTCATCTTTATTTCTTTATTAACCTAGTGATCACACTTCGGGAGCTTGTTATTTAATTTCCATGTGTTTGTAAAGTTTCTAAAGTTCTTTCATGTATTGATTTCTAGCCTTATTCTACTTGTCGTCTGAGAAGATACTTGATATATCAATTTTTAAAAGTTTGTTAAAGTTTGTTTTGTGGCCTAAAATTTTGTTTATCTTAGTCAACGTTCCATGGGATGGTGAAAAGAATGTATATTCTGAAGTTGTGCAGAATCTTCTGTTAACATTGGTTAATTCCATTTGGTCAAAAGTCCAATTTAAGACCTGTGGTTCTTTGTTGATTTTTCTGTCTTAATGTTCTGTCTAGTGCTGTGAGTGGAGTACTGAAATCCCTGCTACTATTGTGTTTCTGTCTCTCTTTCCTTAGCTTACATGTTATAACATTTGCTTTGAGAATTTTGGTGTTTCAAGTTTGGGTGCAAACATATTTAGGATCATTAAATCCTCTTGCTAAATTGATCCCTTTATCATTATATAATAAACTTCTTTTTCTTTTTTTTATTTAAAATCTGTTTTATCTGATAAAAACATAGCTCCTCCTGCTCACTTTTGGTTTCCTTTTGTATAAAATATTTGTTTCCACCCCTTTGCTTTCAGTCTATATGTATCTTTACAGGTAAGGTGAGTTTCTTATAAGCAGAATATAGTTGAATCTTTTTTTCTTTGTCCATTCAGCCAATCTATATCTTCTATGTGGAGCATTTAATTTATTTACATTCAAGTGTAGTACTGACATGCGAGGCTTTGTTTTTGTCATACTGTTAGCTGATTTCTAGTTGTATAAATTCTTTGTTTCTTTCTTTTTCTCTTTTCCTTTTTGCAATTTACAGAATTTCTGTCATGTTGCCATTTTATCCCTTTCTCTTCATCCTTTATGTGATTGCTTTATAAGACCTATGAGTCTTTATTTTCATATGTGTTTGTGATGGTCAGTACTGGCCATTTGTTGAGATGTTTAAAACTTACTTGAGCATTTCCTGTAGGGCCTATCCAGTGGTGACAAATTCTGTCAGCATTTGCTTGTCGGGAAGAACTTTTTTTCTACCTCATTTATAAAACTTATTCTGTCAGGATATAAAATTCTCTACTGGTAGGTTTTTTCTTTTCTTTTCTTTCAGCACTTTGAAAATGCCATCCAATTCTCTTCTGGCATGTAAAGTTTCTGCTGAGAGTTTTACTGTTAGTCTGATAGGGTTTTCTTTATAGGTGACTGGATGCTTTTCTCTTGCTAATTTTACAATTCTCTTGTGCACTTTGACTTGGACATCAGCCGAGGCAGTCTTTGAAACCCAGTTGTGGAAGCAGTGGACTGAATCTGCCTGATATTGGGCCCTAGAGCAGATTACCTTGGCAGCAGTGTTATCGTGTCCTGGGTGTCAACTTAGAAGCTGTTAGTTGGAGTAGAAGGCCAGACATGTCAGTGAGTTCTCAGGCCCCTGAGCAGCTGGCATTATGTTCTCAGGCTCCTGAGCAGCTGGCATTATGTGTGAGGTGGCAGGAGCAGTGATGGAGCCACTCACAAGGACCCAAGTGGTCCCTGTCAGTGTTCCTAGTAGCTGCAATGGACTTGGCAGGCTAGACCCCACTTCCACAGCTGTCTATAACAGGAAGGTGAGTATTATAAATTCTAAAATTGTCACCATCTGTGGGCTTGTAATCAAAGAGGGCAGAGCCTCTTTCAGTCAAGCAGCTTGGACAAGAAACCGTAGGGAATGATCCCTGCTCCTGTCTTAGTTTCACAGGAGCCCATAGCAAGATGGTGAGAATTGACCTAGGAATAGGTAGGAAAGTTTGGGCTAACCTGTCACTTCTCAGCTAAGAAAAGCTGCAGCTGAGCCACCCCTAACTCAGCCCAAGAGCAGGGCAGTGTGCATCTTTGAACTCCCAAATGGGCACCTTGGGTCTGTGACCAGAGAAGGTGAGGCCCCTTCCAGGCACACAGTGTGGGCTAGATGTTGGAAAGAATGCTGTCTGCTTACATCTCAATCTCACAACAACTCATAGCTGGGCAGTGGGAATTGTAACAGGTGTTTGTAGGAGAGGTTGGGCTTCTCAATCAATCCTCAGCTGCATCAACTTGAATTCAGCCTGAAGATGAGGTATTGCCTGGCTTCAATCTCCCAAAATGGCACCCTCTGCTTATTATCAGAGAGGGCAGGGTCCTTGTCAGGCTGGTTGCACTGGTAGAACACTGAAAAATGTTGTCCACTACCTTCTCAGTCTTGACAGCAGCCTAGAGCAGGGTGGTGGGGACCATCCCTGGGATGTGTGGGAGTACCTGGTTTCCTCTATCCTTCTTCAGAGCCACACAGTGGCTGCCAGCATGCCTGTGGCTCCCCAGTATCTAGGTTCTGAGAATGGCACCTGGCTCAAGCTGATCTAGGCTCAGATACCTGTGAGATTCTATATGAATTCCCTTTTTGGAGCAACATCTCTGTGCAATCTCCAAGCAGCTCTGTATGTTAGGCCCGATACCTGTGTGGGGTAGGGGTGGAGTGAGTCTCTTGTAGCCAAGATCCTAAAAACTCGTTTCAGAGAGTGGAGCCCTGGGAGCTTCTCTCTTGCTGTTTCCCCTCATCCAGGAGCTTCTCCTTGCTTTTGGCCAGTCCCTGGGTGAGTAAGTTGCCCTGAACTCTCTCCTTACCAACACCTGGTTCTGGCAATCATTTACCTGGTGAATCCTAGAATTCTCTCCTAAATGATCTGTTCAAAATGTGAGAATCTACTTACTATTCTTGTTCCTCTCTGTGGAGGAGGCAACTACTACATTTGTCTCCCACAATTTTTTTTAACAAAACATGTTTTTCTTGAATTACAGCTTTCAGTACGCCTTTGCTTCCCTTCATTTCGTTTTCATCTTTAGGAAGTCCTAGGATCCCTGTACTGGGATGCCTTTGAATATATTAAATATTAGAGATTTCTTACTTTCCTTGAATCTTTTTGATATCTGTGCTTATTTCTATTTTTTAATATACTTTTTATTTTGAATCAGTTATTGGGTAGCAGACAAGTAACGACAGTAGTGCAATGTTTCCATATGTCTCTCCTCATGCTTTTCCTAATGTTTACAATTTTTATAACCATACTACATTTGTCAAAATTATAAAATTAAAGCATGTATCGTATTAACTATATTATATATGTATTCGGATTTTATCAGATCATATACTAATATTATTTTTTTCTTTTCCAGGATCCAACCCAAGATATTTCATTACATTTAGCTCCATAAATTTTTAAATATACTTTTAAAATTACAATAATTTTAAATTTGAAGAATGGTTTTAAATATAGTATGAAAAGTTCTCATATATCTTATATTATTATTCAAAGTTTCATTTATTATTAAGAGTTTATATTAGTATGATATACTTCTCAAAATTAATGAACCAATACCAACATATTATTATTTAAAATAAATGTATTATTTCATACATTTTCATAATTTATTTTTTAAATTTTATTATATTTATAATCATACATATTTATGGTATAGAGTGTGATATTTTGATACATGTATACATTGTTTAATTATCAAATCAGGGTATTTATCATATATATCAACTCAGATATTTATCATTTATTCATGGTGAAAATATTCAAAATTCTCTCTTCTTGTTATTTTGAAATAAAAAATACAATACATTTAACTGTACTCACTGTATTATATAATAGAACAACAGAACGTATTCCTCAAATTTAACTGTAATTTTGTACTTGTTAACCAATCACCTTTTCTCTCTCCTATCTTCCCCAGGCTCTTGTAATCACTAGTCTACCCTATACTTCTATGATATCATTTGGTTTTTTTAGATGCCCAATAAGGGAAATCATGATATATTTGTTTTTCTGTGCCTATCTTCTTTCCTTTAACACAATGTTTTTCACATTAATTCATGTTGCCACAAATAACAGGATTTTATTCCTTTTAATGCCTGAATAGTATTCCATTACACACACACGCATATACACACATATATATTGCATTTAATTTTTATAATGTCTTTTTGCTATGCTAGGATTCCATTCATGTTACCCAATTACATTTTTTAATCATATTTCTGTAGACTCCTCTTAGCTGTGACAGTTTCTAGGACTTTCTTTGTTTTGGATGATTTTGACAATTTGATGGGTACTGGATAGGTATTTTGTAGACTGTCACTCAAATGGGATCAGTCTGATGTTTTTATGATGATTAAACTGGGGTCTTTGATTTGGGGAAGAATATCACAGAAGTAAAATGTATTTTTCATCAAATCATTTCAAGGCTACACACAACATGACTAACAGGACTTATCACTGTAAATTTTGATCACCTAACTTAGTTCATTAGGTTTTTCCTTTGTAAAGTTATTCTAACCCCTCCCTCACTCCCCATATGGTAGTCTTTGCAAGAAGTTACTATTTGCAGCCAAAGTTTAATGAGTGGAAAATTAAGAACCTCCTGCCATACATTATTTGCAATTTTTGGCACAGGAGATTTGTGTATTTTTTCTTATTCATTTATTTAAATTTTTTCTGTATTTTATATCATAGTAGATTCATGGATATTCATTTTACATTGAGTTATATTTTAATACCACTCTGTTATTTGTTGTTGTTCAAATTTTCCAGCTTTAGCCATTGGTAGATCTTTCACTGGTTTCCCTTTTCCTTCTATATATATATATATATATATATATATATATATATATATACACACACACACGCACACACATATTTGGTGAATATTTTCTTTGTGGCACTAAAAGACCCCAGGTTCATATTATATATTCCACGCCATAGCGCTGAAATCAGCATTTATCTAAAAAGCCCTGGTACCATTCATTGGAGAATGATATTAGAAACAAGAGTTCTATGCACTGTATATGCTCATTGCTGTTTGGTTATAATTGCTTCTGGGATTTCTACTAAAGAAAATACACCTGTGTATATGCACATATGTGTAAATATTTCATATATAACCTTCTGCATGTATATTAACATGAACTTATACTGATGTCTTCAAAACTAATCCATTACCACTTGATCATTCAAACTCGTCTATAATACTTCACTCCAATAATGAAAAACTTGGCTCTAGTTAGTATTCTCTTTCAGAAATTTAAGAATATACCTTGCTGACATACTTCTTTATATAGCTATATGTAGATAAATGCTATCTATCTTTCATGGATTTACTATTTTTATTGCCATGGAAGATTTATTTTTGTAGATTATATAGCACTTTTCTTAGATAGCAAATGTCTAGTTAATAATTATTACATTTTCCTTCTTAAGTCAGATAGTGACTCCTTTTAGTAAAAAATATGGCCTGAAGAATTTTTTAAAAATATGATTCTTTTAAAGTAAATTTATACTATTAAGTGAAGGTATCTGTGAATTTGCTATAAATGAGTTAAACTTATATAATGCAAACACATTCATCTTATATGCCTTGAAATAATGACTACTGATTTTTGATAGTAATAATTTGCTGAAGCTTAAAACCTTGGAGTGAAACACAATTTAATATTTCATTAATTATACAAACATATCTAATATTGCCAACCTTCAATATCATCTTGTGCATAAGAAAGTTTGGCATGATTTGATGTAATAAAATGATATACCAAAACTATATTTCCATATAACTCTTCCATATGCCACTGCTGATTATTTGTTTACATTACAGTTGACGTGAATGTTATATTGTTGCCTTTCAGGTGAATTGAGTCTGCAGATAGCCTGGAACTGTCACAATGATTTTGATAAAAAGCAAGTTTCAGAAACTTAATTTTTTCTTTCTAATTTTTTTAAGAGATGCTTCTAATATAATAAATATATTCCCTGGAGATAATTAATCACAGTAGAAATTTAAGACATAATTAGTTGAATATATGAAGCATTTTGGTGAATCCTTTAAAATAGTATTAGTTAGATCACTTTAAAGTATTTCTTCACACCTATACTGCCTGACTTGTCAATATACATACATAAGACTATTTTTGTGAGGAATATGTAGTCAAGTTTGGATTTTATTGTGATTATGTACATACATGTACAAGGTCTATTATGCAAAGAACATGCACTGAATTTAGATAGTTTAAGGAATGAATTTAACAAAATGGTATGTAATACTAAATAGGTATTTTTTATTCTGAAATATCCAAATAAGTTTTTTTACTATCACTTATACCTAAATAAGTTTGTAATTGTTTACTTAATTTACTTTTATGCTTATGATTTTTAAAGCATATCTTCTGATTAGTTTAAGTTTTTATTTGTAGAATATTATCAGGTAATGAATTCAGAAGGAAAAATAAAATTAGTAAAATCACCATTTTGCAAACACCAAGGAAATAACTGATTTAAGAAAAGATGATAAAAGAGTGCTAAAAACATTTTAGGTCAAATATTGATGAGAAATAGCTCTTCATAGCATGCCAAAGTTTACCTGGAGATTATTTGCTGGTCATACTGAAAAAGCAACTTTAGCAACAGGAAATCATGTTTCAGCAGTTGAAGCCACTAACAAATTTAACTCCACTAATTCTGGGACAATCAGACATTTTATACTCCCTAATTAATGTAACATGAAGTGCACCATATATATCGGGGATTTTTTCAAAAGTCAAATGGAAAATAAATTTTCAGTTTATAGAACATACATAGAGCAGAGGAGCACGAGAGGACAAATTTTGTATGACAAGTGGACTCAGATTTCAGCAAGTTAATGGCATAAAAAACAGGTGAGGAAAATGCTCAAAAGAGCATTAAGAGACATAACCTTTAAAGTCCTACATGTTCTTTAATTAGAATATACTGATTGTAAAAAACATTTTCATGTATGTCGAGGAAAATCAGAAAAAATCTTTACATATGGGCCAAGTGTTATATGAGATTATTAAATTATTACTGTTAATTTTGTTATAATTGGTAATGATGTATTTTTTTAAATTTCAGAATATTACGAGGGTACAAATGCTTTGGTTATGTAAATTGCCTTTGCACTGCCCGCGTCAGAGTTACAAGCACGCCCATTCCCCAAACAGCGCACACCGCACCGATTAGGTGAGAATTTACCCATCTCCTCCTCCCCCCTTCCACCTGCCGGACACCAGATGAATGTTACTTCCACATGTGCACATAAGTGTTGATCAATCAGTATCAATTTAGGATAATGATATTTTGATTGTGTAAAAAATTTCTGTGTTTTTAGAGAGACATAATGAAGTACTGTGAAGTAAAATACTGTGATATCAGAGGCATGCTTTATAAAACTTTGGAAAAAATAGATTAGGCAAATATAGCAAAATGTTAAATTTTATATCAAATAAAACATATGGGGAATAATTATGATAGTCTCTCTACTTTAAATATGTTCATTTTAAAATAAATTTTAAAATAGAATGCAAAATGTTTATTTTTGTTCAAAAAGAAACATTTTCCTATAATAGATCTTGCTTGTAAAGTTTATTTTTCTCAGATCTGTATCAAATTTTTCTTCTAATTTTTATTCTGAAGGTTGATAAATAAAAGTAGCATATAAATTTAATAGTCAAAGAAAAAAAGTTTATCTTTCATCTAACTAAATGTTTTCCATGAACTCGGAACCGAAGAATGAAATTATGAGCCTTCAATCTAAAGAAACGTGACTGTCATTGGTACAGAAGAGCCAAGTTCAAGCTGTTGAACTGATAATAGACACACTGAAAAAAATATCAAATGACTCCCTTATTCAGTTTTCACATCTGGAAAATGGAAAATTGCTATGTATGCCTTATGTTTGTTGTGAAGAGTAAATGCATTGACATATGTAATTATGAAGTGATTAAAACCTGCCTGGTACATGATGAACAAAAAAATACTAGCTAATATTACATTATTATTACCCATATTATTACTCATTATCCATATGGACAGTTTTCTACAGAAAGCGAAGTAAAGAAGCACAAATAATTCATAGTCCCAATGTGAATTAGCTAAAACAACTTTTTGCAAAACTGGAAAAGAAGGCAGCGGACATTAAGTAATGAAGCAGAAGTCTGATTGTCTGTCCAATCAAATAAATGTTAGAAAAATGATCCAAGAATAAATAAAAATATAAATATCCTTACTATTAGTCTCCAATTACTTACTTAGATTTCCCAGAATTCCCTTGACTCTCTGGAAATCTCTTTTAATTAATGATGCACTAGAAAAAGGATTTAAAATGCATATACATTTAAATAATACTGAAATACATTTTTTCAAAATTTTTTTTATATTTAAAGTAAATAATTGTAGTTTTAACCGATGTTAAAAGAGATTTAACCAATGTTAAGAGATAGTCTTTTTAGTTTTCACTTTTATGTCTATGTTTTTATTATCAATTTTCTAAGTACAGAATTATCTGAAACACATATCAAATCTTAGATTTATAAGGCATTTATCATAGCACTTTTATTTCACCCTATTTTGACAGTGAAAGTCTGGT
Source organism: Avahi laniger (assembly GCA_963575035.1). Classification (NCBI taxonomy): domain Eukaryota; kingdom Metazoa; phylum Chordata; class Mammalia; order Primates; family Indriidae; genus Avahi; species Avahi laniger. The sequence goes on along the minus strand of CAUYSK010067564.1, from coordinate 16,646 downwards.
CCAAAATGATCACTGTTTATACTTTAAAAATGTCCAACTACTTTCCACATAAAGTCTCTGTTACAAAAATTAGTCTTACCCTTTTCATTTCAAGCATGCTAGGTTTATCTCTGCCTTGATATTCTTCCCGTCTGCCCCAATCTGTGTATTATTTTAAGTCTTTTTCCAGACTGCACTAAGAAACCAATTTACATCGGCATAGCCTATCAATATCTCTCCTTTACCTGATACCCTAGATAGCAGGATGTTCTGAACAAGTTATTTAAAGCTTATTGAAGTGTTGTGGACTGGATGTTAAAGTCACATTTTCAATGAAAAGGCTCCAGGTATCACCAGTCTTGTCAGTCTTATCACCAGTCTTCTCTCTTTCTTAAAGTAAGAGAAACATACGATTTAATTGTTGAGCGCTTTCTATTTTTCAGGTGACATACTGGAGGTTTTTTTTCTTTTTTTTTCCTGTTTCAGTTCAAATTTCTTATAGTAAGTGCTCTTGCACTGCTGCACTTCCTTCCGGGCAGAGCCTTTTGGTGATACTTGGGGGAGATTCAATATCATCTTACCTGTTCAATAACTAATTTCATTTTGAAGTGGAAATTAATAGCCCCAGTTATATTCTCTAATTCTGCTCTTAGTAGATGTCCACTGAGAAAAACTCACACATGGATGTTGCTTTGGCCTTGTATGTGTCCTCCTTCAACCATAAACGTGGAAGGGCAAAACTGTATTTGGCAGCCTTATGAGTTTATAGTGATTAGATATATACATATTTTTTTATTTTATATTTTTATTAATGTTATATTTATAAAATATTCCAAAGCGAATTATAATCACATTTGTCTCTCTTAGCCCTACACTTAACATATAGTAGGCATTAAATAAATGTATGGTATTGGTACAAATGGATTATAGTTTTTCACTATAATTGCATCTATTTAATTTTTTAATCTATTGATTACCCTGAACAGGAATGAAATATAATTATTACAGTACAGGCTTTTTGTTAGCCTTTTCTGAGGTTAATTTCCAGCCTTATGTCATATATTTAATATATTTAATTTGTATATTTATCTTGCAGAGCATTTTTATAAGATTACATAAAATATCAAATGTAAAGTTCCTAGTATTATATTTGATGTAGAATAATTGGTGTACAGCTTGATGAATTTCTGTATGCCTAAATCTCTGCTCGATAATTCACTTAGATTATTTCTCTAAAATTCTCATGCATTCTTTTGATAGTGGTTCTATTATTGTTGTCATCTTATACTGGGGTCCCCAACCCCTGGGCCGTGAAATAGTACTGTTACGGGCCTATTAGCAACCAGGCCACACAGCAGGAGGAGAGTGGCCGGACAGCCAGTGGAGCTTCGTCTGTATTTACAGCTGCTCCCCATCACTCACATCACCGTAAATTCCACTCCCTGTCAGATCAGCCAGAGCATTAGATTCTCACAGGAGCAAGGATCCTACTGTAAACTGTGCATGTGAGAGATCTACTTTGCACGTTCCTTATGAGAATCTAATGCCTGATGATCTGAGGTGGAGCTGAGGTGGTGATGCTAGCGCTGGGGGAGCAGCTGCAAGTACAGATTATCATTAGCGGAGAGGTTTGACTGCACAATAAATGTAACGTGCGTGAATCATTCTGAAACCATTCCCCTTCCCCGATCCGTGGAAACATTGTCTTCCATGAAACCAGTCTCTGGTGCCAAAAAGGTTGGGGACTACTGATCTTACAGATGATAAGTTTAATAGAAAGATAAAGTAATTTTCCTGAATTTTACATCTACTAAGTCACTTCCAAAGTCCACACTCTTGATCCACACCTTATATAATGTTTAATAGGTATTCACTCCATTTCTTTTTGTTTAGATTTAGGCTCTGTGCCAAATGCTGCTGTTGCAAAGGTGAATAAGGAAACATGCTGATATTCTAATAGAGAGTGAAAGTTATAGAAGAGAATGAAGTTTTACAACATTTTTGTATCATTGTTGGTACTTAAATTTGATATTGGCAGAAAACATATACTTCACCAAAGATACATTATGTTCCCAATATTTTCATAGGCAATTCTAGATAATTATATCGTATTTCAAGTTACGTTGCTAGCATGATATTGTGTTTATTTCATCATCAGAAATAGATGCTTATCTTTATGGCAAGGAAGCAAGGTTTTCCTTTTTGAATTATGTCCACAAAAACAAAGTGAAATAAACCACAACTTGATAAGGTTAAAACAGGGAATTGCTGTTGAGAGAATTTTTAAATGCATACTCACACAACTTCTTAACACTAAAATTGCCCAATCTCTTTAACTTGCATACTATTTTTTATACTCAGAAAACTTCTAAGAGAAAGCATATTAAAGCATGAAAGAATTTATCACTTATCAATTTATAATTCATTGTACTTACTGATATGAGGTATAAGGCTTGGTTGGTAAGGGATGGAAAATAAAACTGATTCTGTTAAAGATTCAAGTTTTGTTGACTGATATAAGCTTTGTTATGTTAAGAAAGACACTCATTGATTTTGAAACCCAAGGATTAAGATAAAAGCTGCTAATAATAGTCTTGTTTATGATACAAATCCAGAGGCTAATAAAGATAAAACCTAGTGTTGATTCAGTTTATACTGTGGTATGCTGATGTATGGACATTTTGACAAATTTTTAATCATTAGCAATAATAAGAAAAATAAGTCAAATATGCTTAGTAATAGAATGGTAAGTCAAATGTCATGGAGGATTATTCATAAAAAGTAGAGAAAAACGAGTATGAATATTTAATTCTAATTGTACAGATACTTTCAAGCTATCGAATGAAATATGTTAAAACAATTGCAAAATGACTACTGTTACAGACGAAGCAAAGGATTTTGTTCTACCACTAAAGGAGGGATTGAACAATTTTAAATATATCTCTCTTGAAGATTTGTTAACAAAGTAGAGGTAAACAACATGAACAATAATGTGTAAAGAAATACTTAACTGTACAGTATTTTCCTTAGGATTTATGTATGGAACAAAATATTGAGTAATCTATTGAATATACTTTATCTGTGATGAAGCCATAGAGGAAAGGTTAAAAAAAAAAGTTAGGCACAAGTAGCCACACAATTGACAATTCTACACATTCTATTTTGTGATTAATATTTATTGATCCTTCCTAAAAGTTTTCTCTGTGCTACTGAGGAAATAGCAGTGAACAAAGAAGATACAGTGTCTGTACTCAAAGCTCATAGGGGTCCTCCCCAGAAAATATTTCCTCACAATCACTCTGAAGTTATCTATAAATGTCTACATTCAATAACCTCATTAAAAAGATTTTACTAGATTGGTATAAATTAATGAATGAGAAAACTGTTGATATTAGCATTGGTTTCAGGGAAAAGCCTAGGTAGCCTTGTTACCTAATGGGCTTAAAAATTCTGGGGCTCCCAGAGAATGATAGTTCTCAACCAAGCAAACTAAATTATTTACATGCTATAGCAAAAATCAATCAGAAATGTCAAAAATAACAGTTATAGTATAAATAGAGATAGCACAAACATAATTTCCGAACTACAATAATATTGATTTGTAAAGCACATATGGTACAAAGGGAAAGTTTGGAGGCAGAAAACAAAACATATTTTTTTGCATGAGGGAAAGCAGCATTTAGCCTTTAAGTAAAAGTTACCAAAATTTAAAGCAAAGCGAGGATACGAGGAACCTGCGGCCTCAAGGCCATATGTGGCCCTCCAGATACCCAAATGTGGGCCCTTGACTGAATCCAAACTTTACGGAACAATTCCTTTTAACGGATTTGTTCTGTGAAGTTTGGATTCGGTAAAAAGGCTCAGGTCATGTTAGTAGTACATGTTAGAGCCTGTATTTTTACCCCAAGCAGGCAGAATGCATTCAAAAAAAACTGATAAAACTGACCAGAATTGTATACAACTGCAGTGCGAACTACTATGAAGTCACCACACATGATAATTTTTTAGGATAATGACACTTCTTCTGTCTTAAAAAAATATTTTATTGTGGTAAGAACAGGAAACATGAAATATGCCCTCTTAAGCAAATTTTAAGTGAACAATGCACTATTATTGTCTATAGGTACAATGTTGTACAGTGAATCTCTAGAAATTAGTTATCTTGTTTTATTGAAACTTTATGCCCATTGATTAGTACCTCCCCGCTTCCCTCTTTCCCCAGTCCCTGGAAAGTACCAGTCCCACCTTTGATGATATAAATTTGACTGTTTTAGATACCTCATATAAGTTCAATCATGTAGCATTTTCCTATCTGGCTTATTCACTTAGCATAACGTACTTAGAGTTCCTCCATGTTGTCATATATTGCAGGATTTTCTTCTTTTTAAAGCTAAATTGTATTCTATTGTATACATATACCACATTTTCTTTATCCCTCCATCTGTCAGTGGAATTTGGTTTGTTTCCATATCTTGGCGATTGTGAATAGTGCTGCAATGAACATAGGAGTGCTAACATCTATTCAAAATCCTGACAGCAGTTCTTCATGATAAATATACAGAAATGGAATTGCTGGAAAATATCTTTAAAATGTTCATAATTAAAAATAACCCTAAAATCATTTTAAATTTAAGGGATACAATATAGATATGCAAATGAATATCTATACTTGTAGATATCTATCCGTATAAATATAGAAATCTAAATATATTATGTATATAAAGATTACATAAAATACAGAATATAGATTCTATAGAATACCTATACTTGCTTTCTTGTCTCTCTTTTGGTAATATTTCTTTAACAAATAGGACATGAAAGACTATATCCTCTCTGTAGCTCCTTTTCATGCAAATTTCATGTACTTATAATACAGTAAATCTTGAGTAAGTTAAAACAAATATACAGAAATACAATACCTTCAAAATATAACAAGAAACATATTTCATACAAAATACTAAAATATTCAAGCAATCATGCTAGCTGCTGTTGACTTACAGTAACTAATATTAATATTAATGAAAATATTAGCAACTATTTAATTCCTGGCTTTTTCCAAGCCTGTTGCAACAATAGTTAGCATGTGATAATAGTAGCCTCAATATCTCTTTCCTCTCTTCTTTCTTTCTTAAATGACATTTACATATATGCATGGCTATTTTTTATTATGATTTTGTACATGAGCCTGTCTTCATTTTTCTCTGTGTTTTTCCCCATCTGTGCTTCGGTTTTGATATTTTCTATTGACCTCTCTTGTAGATTACAGATCTATTCTTCTGAAGTATCAACTCTACTTTTTATGTCTGTTGATTTCTTTAAATTTGAAAATACTGTGAATTTTTAAGTTCTACAATTTTCATGTAGTTCTTTTTAAACTTTTTATTTCCCCCTTGAGGTTTCCTATCTGTTTAGTAGTCATGTTTATCTATTACTTCAAATCATTGAATATATTTATTATAGCTGTTCTAAGATGTTGTCAGCTAAATCTATCACTTGGATTTTTTTATTGATTGTTTTCCTTCTATTTTATGTTTCATATTTTTGCTGCTTCCTTGGATTTATATTTTTAAATTTTATGCTGGACGTTACAAATCCCACATTAATGAGAGACTGGATTATGTTGTCCTCCTTTAAAGAATATTGTATGTATATTTATATATTTATGGTAATTAATTTACTGACTGTTCAAAATGATGTTTTGGAAGGTTATTGTTTGTTAGAGCATGCTACAGCAGTTCTTTTTTTTTTATTCCAGGGTATTGTGAGGGTACAAACATTAGGGTTACACTTTATGTCTTTGCCTCACCCAAGTGCAGGTTAAAGGCGTGCCCTTCCCCCTCTACGGTGCTCCCCATGTCCTTTAGTTGCAGATTTAGCTCCCCATCCCCCTAATCCCTGGAGAGTATTTCTGCCATGTGATAACCCTAGTGTTGATCAGTTAGTACCAATTATTCTAGAGCAAGATTAGCTTATTTCAGAAGTAGAGGCTTTTTGTGGACTTATATGTTACAGTGAACTTTTTATGAATTCTCAAAACACTGGACGATTGCAACTTCCATGTCTCCTAGAATTATGAGAACTTCAAAATACTCATTTGGCTCACAGTCCTTTGGCAGCTCACTCTTCCAGGCACCACAGTGTCTCATTCTGTACATACACAGCTATATATTCTGCCAAACCCTTAGGGAGCCTTCTCTACAGGTATCTGGTGAGCTTCCATTTTGCTCTCTTCTCTCTAGAATGCCGGTTTGCAAATTTTACTTATCTCCATAGTACCAAACTCTCATATATGCATTTTTTGTCAGTGAGATTGCTGATCTCTGATAGGATTTCACTTCTCTGTGCTGTCAGATAAAATTGGATATAAGGCAGAAAACCAGGACAGGTGTAACTCAGATTATATTTTTCCATTGTCAAATGGATCACAGACATGGTAATGTCTATTGTCCAATGCATGAAAACAATTCTTTTATATAATGGGTTTTGTGTTATCATTGTTTATGATGGTAGTGTGAATACTGATGCTCATTTTCCTATCATGGTTGGAATCAGAACTACTCATGGTATCAAATTGTAAATTAATAAATTAATTAAAAATTCTTTTGGCATATCTCTGGCTTCCAAGATTCCATATTTCTCTTGTGGTGTGCTTTTTCTCACTCATCTATGCCAAATTATCACCTCTCTCAAAGAAATTCTCATATGCTTTATGTCCTTTGATGCATTCTGTGATTATTCCATCTTATTTTATGCGTAAATTCTTATATATGTATTCTTTGCTATACAGTCTATTTTGAAATAATTTCATACTGTTTGTTGACATGGTCTGTACTATTTTACTGAACTAAAATACATTCTTTGAATTACTCAAATATGCTTAGGAGGTTATAATATCTTCTTTTTATGGGAAGGAATTATGTTTTATTATTTATTTTTCTTTAAATACTATGGATGCAGTATTTATATATTATCTGGCCAAAATATTTAGAAATTAACTTGAATTTCCATAAATGTCTAGAAAATGGCATTTTAATTATATATATAAAAAGTAATGAAACTACATATTTTAAATAAATGACCATTAGTTTTATAATTACCTAATGTTTTTATTTCTCCAATATTATTAAATAACTATTAGATAAATGAATTATTTTGAATTATGTGAGCAATAAAATTTCCTTATAGTGTATATCTTATTTTTTAAATCTGGAAAATGAGATTAAGGGAGATTTAGTATGAAAGACCAAACTTCTAGTTAGTGACTGAGCTAAGGGTGCAAACATTTGCTTCCCAACTTCTGATGGAATGTTCTTTGTTCTAAACAATCTGAGTAGGGCCTTTATAAGTGATTATAATGAAAAAATGAGGTAAAGGCAATATATGTAACCTAAACATTTGTACCCCCATAATATGCTGAATAAAAAAAGAAAAAAAGAAAAAATAATTTTAGAACTAGGTTTATGAAAACTATTTAAATCACTTCACCTAGTTGTAGTGACATACAAAATATCATTTACTGAGTTTCCTTTGGAATAATTTTATAAAAATTTTTTGAACAGTCTGAATGTTAAGCTAGAAACAAAAATAAAAATACTTTTATTTTTCTCCACTTACCCCGCTCTGCCATGAGTACTTTTGCTTCCTTCCTACGCAGAAGATCTTACCAATATTTCACTAAAGCCAAGCAAAGTGACTCACGCCTGTAATCCCAGCACATCAGGAGACCCAAATGGAAGGATTGCTTGAGTCCAAGAGTTTGAGACAAGCCTGGGCAACATAGCAAGACCCCATCTCTACAAAAAATGAAATATTAGCCAAGTGTGATGGCAAGCACCTGTAGGCCTGGCTACTCGGGAGGCTGAGCCCGGAAAATCACTTGAGTTCGTTAGTTCAAGGTTACAATGAGCTGTAATCATGCTGTTGCTCTTCAGCCTGAGTGATAGAGTGAGATCTGTCACTAAATATATATATGTGTGTGTGTATGTATTTTGGGGAAATTACTGTAATTTTCCAGGTGCTTTTGATTACTTAAGGAAAAAAAACTTCATCTGATTATTGTTCTAAACTGTAATGTTATATACAATGTAAATATAATCCCTTCTCCACAGCACTGAGAATTAGCATGAGTGAGAAATGTGGTCTGTTATTTTAGTTCTTCTCTCCTTTTGTCAGCTTTGAGTCTTCCCTCCATGCATTGTCCGTAACTGGGACATCACTTTCAATGGAGTTCAGACGAGAAAGGGAGGTGCTTCTCCGTTACCTAAAACATTTTCTGATTTTTCCTTTGTTGGTTATGATAACATTTCTGGCTCTATTCCTTTTGTACAGAAGGCAAGAAATGTTAATTCTTTTAAAAAGAATATGTGAGTGATCTCTAGTATAGCTTTCAAAGTCCCGTTTCCCTGATTTGCAGATGCTGACTGATTTCATCTCTCCCTTTATCTCAGCTTCCACCCTCGTATCCCACCTAAGACTCTAGCTATGCTTTTGGATGGGGTATTAGCAAGATGTAAAAGGGGTACGACTTTAGGAAAACTCTGAGGATTAAATAGCATGATTGAATATGAGTACCCAGCATACATAAGAGTGTTCTAATAAATTGTTTTATATCAAAAACCAGATTTTTCAGTAACTCGAAGCTAAACACAAAATGGTTGTAGTGTCTCAAAGCTAAAACAACTTTCTTGACTATGAAAAAAAGTTTCCACAAGAAGAGTTTTGTACTTTTTTAATCCTTTTGATTACATTTTAATTTAAAATAATATACTCTTTTTATAACTTATGTTCATTCGTTAAAAATTATCATGATCATCATAACGAATTTTTCCTTAGTAACCTATTATCTTCCATATTTGTTAAAAGGCTTCATGGAAAGTCAATGAAGCGGAAGCTCTTGTACAAATATAGTCTCTATGCAGCTCTTTGGTCTTCATTTATTATGTGAATGGGGAAAACAGGAGCTCTCCCTGACTATGTATTTCTTTTTATCTATGTTTTGATACTTTAACTGCATTGTTACTATGAAATAGTAGTGACTGAATAATACATTTCTTTGTGTTCCTTCATATCCGCCATAGTGTGGAAAACAGGTGGATCTCTATTAATTACTCACTTATTTGATGATGATTAATCTAAGAGTAGGAATCCACTTGTGATTTTAAACTGTTTTTTTTTATCATGTGGAAGACATATACACAAAGCACATCAATGTTGAAGAAAATGGAAATAATGCAGTTTGGTTTTAAAGAGCATTGTTATTTACATCAGAAGATCTAGGTAATAACCTCTTGAGTTTCTCACTACATATTCATTTTCTGAATTATCTTTTAGGGAACCTCCTGGCTTTTTTATATCTATGCTGTAACAATTTATTTCTGGCTATCTATCTACCTTATCATCTATCTATTATCTATCATCTATCTATCTATCCATATCTATCTATCTATCTATCTATCTATCTATCTATGTCTATTCTTCTTCCTGTCTTCTGTCGATCTTTCATCTATATAGCCAAAGCTATATTTATATTTATATACTTTGGATGATGAGAATTAAGAGAGCTGGGATTTTTCTATTTTTTTAATGTGGATGTTGAAGCCATTTTTCCTCTTTTCTATAAAGAAATATTTTTAAATTGTATTTATCAGAAAAAAAGTGTCTTTTTTTATTAAAGAAAAAAAGATTACCATTACTTTAATGGTAAAAAAGACTTGTTTTTACATTATCCAAATGCATTTCATATGCAAAGGTATTCAGAGAACCTGCTGGCAGTACAGATTATCATAAATTAAGTAAATGAGAAAGAAGAAACACACTGATTTGATGCTTGCAAAACTGCAACAGATTTATAGGAACCGAATAATTTCATACTTAGGCTTATATGTTCCCTATTTCTTGTAATTCTGAACAGATAGTCTGTTGGTATCACATAACAAGAATACATAATTATCTTTTTCTATTGTGATGATTTTTGATATTTCAATAGTGTTAAAATGCTGTAGATATATTTTGTCTGATTTTATGGTAGTAACAAAACAACTACCAACACAAATATGATAGAATATTTTAATTTGAATGTGCTGTGTGATAAATCATAAGCCAAACTATGTTTTTTTCCTTTTACTACAAGAAAACTATATGTCAGGAATTCCTAAAATCAGTGATAGATTGAAAAAATATGAACAGCAAAATGTGGAAACTAGCATTATAATTTATTATTTTAGGTTATGAAAGAATTACAAAATAGGAAAAGCATGGACAAAAAATAAAGAGACCATATTTTGTTAATAAATAGCTGTATGATATGATCTCTATAAAGTAAATCATGTTCCCAGAGCTCGGTTTATTTGGCTGTAAAACAATAGCATAATGCTGAATGAAATGAACATGCATGGCCTTTTTGTAGGTAAAGTGAAATAGAATATTTTTTCATAAATATAGGCAATAAAACCAAAACAAACCCCTAACCTTCATTCTCCTTCATTTTTCCATTCCTCTATCTTATATACCTGCTCTTTATTTTTCTTACTATTATTCTATATATACATAAATGAAAACTTATTCATAATCCCCAAATAGGAACAATTTGATCTTACATTCTTTCAGCTCAAAATATTTTTTGAGAAGAATTTTGTTAATTTTTTCTATATGATAGCTTTAGTTTTTAAAATTAATTGCAAATATTAATTTCAATATAAATACAGATATAAAAGTGAAAATATATTATATATATTTTTCCTGGTTCTGGTCATTTATTAAAGCTCATTTTTTTAATTTCAAAAATTATTTTATATATATTCTATACTCTTAGTGTTTTTTCAAAAATTAAGCATTGAATGATTTATAGTGAAATCTCTGTATATGAGTGAGATATCTTAAAGTGGTTAACACCATAATGGAAGTGCTAATTTGAGTAATATGGAGGATTATGAGAGATGAATGAGAATAGCAGTCATTATTGGAAGACAATAAGCCATACAGTAGAAACAGAATAAAAGTTTGTAAGTATGATATATAATAATTAAAGGAATTATAGAGAAATAAGTTTACTGCCTTACTGCCTTTTTATAGGCTCTGTTTACCGGAAACCAAAATGAGCTTAAGATAAATAGTAATTTTTTGGATGGCTGCTGTAGAGTCACAGAGAATCCAAGGGCAATAGTTGAGCCTGTCTTTACAATGCAGGTAGTCAAGGAACTAGAACTACTTCAGCAACCAAAGTTATTGTTCTCTCACTTTTATCTTTTCTCTGAGGCCACTTCACTTGTTTCTATTTGTATATTTCTTGATCTGCTTCTTCCTAGCTCTGTAGCAGTCACAGAGTTAGTCTCTTAAAGTGCACACTGTTAATAGTAGCTTTGTGTCTTCATTCCTAATTCTTGGGAATAAGCATTTCTGTTGTGTCTGTTTGATGATTTACTTAGTTATCCATCCCTAGTTCAAAATGCTTCTCCTAGGTAGTTGTATCCAGTAGCCCATGGCCTACTCTTTAAGATTATGAGATAAGAGTCTTTGATAAGAAGGATCATGGAAAGATAAAATGGCTAGGACAAAAATGAACAAAACAAATATGAAATTTTCAGAAAGTAAGATGAGAAAGTAAATAATATGCATCTGATTCATAAGATTTTATTTTTTATCTCATTCAGATGTATGAATATAAATATATAAATGAAAATTGGTATTATGCCACTGAGTTGTGTAAAAGTTTGGAAACAATAAACATTTACTAAATACATAATAATTGCATGTTAACCTGAACTGAACTGAATTAAATTGCACACCTTTTTGTTTATTTCTTTTTTGTTGGTTTGTTTATTTTAATCAGTCAGATTTCAGGTTTAAAATATCACCTGGCTTTAGTTCCTGATACAATTCTCTTCTAAATGGTGACTAAAATACACATGCAGAAAAAAACAGACAAAATCACATAAGAATACTGAAAATGAAATCTAGCAATCGACTTATTGCCAAAATCTGCAAGAAATATTTATTATTTACCAAAATGAATCATATGGATTAGTATATACTTTTGGTTTTCTCTGCCACAACAAGAAGGGTGGTTAGTGAATACAGATGTTAATTATCTTTTTGTTTGATTTATTTATTTAGTTAGTTAGTTAGACAGGGTCTCACTCTGTCACCTGGGCTAGAGTACAGTGGTGTGATCGTAGCTCACCGCAACCTCAAACTCCAGGGCTCAAAGCAATCCCTCTGAAGTAGCTGGGAATACAGGCATGCACCAACACTAATTTTTGTATTTTTTGCACTACTAATGCGCCCTATTAATTTTTGTATTTTTTGTAGAGATGGTATCTCACTATTGCTCAGGCTAGTCTCGAACTTTTGACCTCAAGTGATCCTCCTGCCTCAGCCTCCCAAGGTGCTAAGATTACAGGAATGAGCCACTGCACCCAGCAAATGTTAGTTCTTAATCCACATCATATCAACAATTACGAGTCCTAAAGCCAGTACTAAACTGGCAACTGTTATGATGTTCCTTCTCTGCATGGATTCTCCATTTTGATAAATCTAGACTGTTTCACCAATTACTCTTTATATTTTCTACATATTCCAAATTGCCATGTGGCAGAAGCACACATTTCTATTTCAAGATATATAGTCACTGCAGAGATAATTTATAGAGACAGAAAGGATTATATTTCCAGGACATATTTTATGTTGCATATTTTATGTTTTGTATTGTAGCTTTTCGTGTATATAATACATTTGTAATGTACACAATCGAGATAGAGAATGGACGGATCCCATCTTGGAACAATATACAATATTTTGTTAGACACTGGGAACTGATGCAGGGACAAAATGCATCAACCAACTTTACCTCCAACATTATATTAATATCTTGTGAAAGAATGAGTCCAGCAGCCAAAGAGAAAAAAAGTAAAATAAAGGACAGGGTATAGTTATCAATTAATAAATAAATGCATGAAATAATGTGGATAATTTTCTCATTTAGCACAAAGGCATATATTTTATTATTATGCTTATGCTCTTTAATGCAGAATATAATAGAAAATAGAAAATGTTAGCAAGAAAAAATATAAAGAACAGAAAATATAGAACATAGAGTAGAAAATAACTTGAAAATCATATCAAAATCTATAAATAGATTTATACACCTATAACATAAGCACTAATAAGAAAAAAGAAATAGATAATACAAGAATTGAGGATAAACCTACAACTATAAATATAGAGAAGACAGAAAAATATGACAAAGCTATAAAATCACAATGCTACTATTTTCAAAAATAAATTGATAAAACTCTGTATTTCTACTAAACTGTAAAAGTAAAAAAGATCTCAAGAGTGTGTGGAAGAGGATACTTTGTTCATCTTTTTCTAGATTTTCAAAAAATTTTCAGGAAATTAGAAAAATAAAAAAAAGCTCCATGAAATCTTTGAAAATTAATATGCATTATCAATATTTATGAATCTGAAAAACATTTCCTTTGAAAAACTGAAATGTCAGATTATTCACAGAAAGTTGGCAAAGAGTTTTATGTCCAAGTCAGAGACATAACTTTAAAATACAGCGTCAATGGTCCAGACTAAGAGAAAAGTCATTGAAGAAAATATGAAAATATATAAAGTAGGGATAGTTAATGGGTACAAAAATGTAGTTAGGTAGATAGCATGAACAATATTTGACAGCACAGAGAAGTAACTATAATCAACAGTAAGTTTGGGTATACTTTAAAATAACTAAAAGAGTAACATTGAAATGTTCCTAACACGAAGAAATAATAAATACCTGAGAAATGGATACCCCAACTGCAGTCTGACCACATAGTTCGTTGAAAGAGAGACCAATTTCAACTTTATGGTAAATTTTGTGAAGTATGTCAATATCAGTATATGGAATAGCTTGGTGTATTGCTCTCTTTTCTGACCCATTCAGTGGGGCCTAGGAAGTATGAAATGTTCGTTAGCCAGTTTTGATTCAAATGATTATGATGATGATGGTAGAATCAGCCTCAAGCTTTCCCAGCAGCAGACTGAGAGTAGAGAATGTGGTGGTTCTCAAAGGAAATTTTGATTTTACTTACTAGAAAGGAGAATAGGAAATGATTGTCTCACAATGATAATGATTTTTTGAATCTAGACAAAATTCACATATTTATTTACTCTTAAGATTGTAACTTTTTTTTCTTTTTCCAATTAAAAAATTTAATTATTTCATCTAAATAGTCTACCACATCCCTGGCAATATAACAGAAAAATTTGATTTTGTAATGAAAATTTTAAGCATTTGTTGTAGCAGAGTGAAATTAGTAGGGGGCAACTTTGTTCTTCTCTTACATTCATAAATGTCCATATTTGGAAATCATTTCTGAAATGGTCCTGCTTTGCTTAGCATGAATTCCCTGCCATTTGATTTGAGGAAGAACATATGGCCGTATTATTTATAAAATAGTAACATACTTTCATCATCCATTCAAAGGTCACCTAGTTTTTTTTTTAATATCTCTAATAAGGTTTTATGTATGACTGTGGTTACTGTAATTTTAAAAATTAAGAGTGATAAAACAATTTAAAAATGGATATATACATAACATAACTGAAATATATTTTAACCCCAATGGATTATTTATACACTCAAATCATTCTATCAACTACAATCTGCACTGGTGTGCTTCTGGCTTTAATAATCTATCTTCTTCACATGCATACTCTCTGTCTCCCCAAATTATAGCTAAAATACATCATTACCACAGCCCTCTTTGAGAATGCCAGTGTTCGTGCAAAGAATGACATATTTAGATGCTCTTAAATCTTCAAATTTATGCTTCTATAACATGTAAAGAGGTAAAACTTCTTCCTAACACTGTGCTAAAAATTGTACTTTTTGCCTGAAATAAGTTATACTTGTGAGTGAAATTTCACACCAGCTTTCCTGAATACTTCTAGATTTTCTAATTTTTGCCACACAGACAATCCTAGACCATAGAGGCTCAGAGTTCAGTCAAGAATCTAGAATAAAAAGAATTGCCATAACCCAGTCTACCTCAATTCTTCTTACCTCAACTGCTGAGACAATGTCCACAAAGAGGGATGGATTGGCTCAGGCAGAAAGGGATACATACTCATCCTAAATGTCACATAATATGTGTTGTTTTTGTTCATTCTCATACTTAGAGCACTGTAACAAGCTCAAATTGATGTTTTATCAAATTTTGTTCCCCACCCAGGGATACAAGAGTTTGATATAGCCATTGGACCTGATGTAGAGATTGACACAATGTCATTTTAGACTCCGGTTAACATCAGATTAGCAGGAAAATGGCAATTATCGTACTAGCTGAGGTAATTGATTCTGAATATCAGGGGGAAATAGAATTGCTGCTCAGCAGTGGAGATCAAAAACAATGTGTCCGTAACTCAAGAAAACTAGAGTACCTTGAGTTTCTGCCAATCAAATTTAGAATATAGGTTTTCAAGCTACACATTTTGGATCTAAGGAAATAAATGCTACATGAAGTCACTGAGTCCTTTAGGATGGTACTTCACCCAAATCCATTTACTACCTGAATCTCCTAAGTCCTCATACGACACATGGGACCACACTTTGGACAGTGACTAAGAGTGACTATAATTAGCTCAGTTCCAGTGTCTTCTTACACCACAATATTATGGGCAATTCTCTTTTCCCAGTGTCACAGTTACCAAATAACTAGTGTCAGGCCCTGTTAGGAATGATTATGAGAATACATAGTGAATGTTCTGTGATGATATTATTACAAGGTCCTCTCAAAGATTATCTTCTCCCTTT
Organism: Avahi laniger; assembly: GCA_963575035.1. NCBI lineage: Eukaryota > Metazoa > Chordata > Mammalia > Primates > Indriidae > Avahi > Avahi laniger. Next base: position 871 of record CAUYSK010067564.1, on the reverse strand, counting down.
GATGAATCGGCTTTGGATCTCTGTTATAACTTAGGCATTACATTGATTGAAGTAGAGCAGTTTTGATCACGGTGACTCAATTACTACTCTTCATAAATAGAGCTTTGTTTTGGTTACATAACAGCTAGTACATTAATGTTCTGTCCAAATGTCTTTGGGCTGAGGTATCCTCTAATGATTTAGTCATATCTGATGTTTCCAGGGTAAAAGTATCCTGATTATCAATATATACCTACTTTCTGTTACAAAAACCAAGTCCATCTTACTCCTGGTTGTTAAGTGCAGTAATTTGGATTAAATTGCCCTGGGTTTTTATATCTTATTATCATCTGATATCATATTTCAATAACAAAGCCTTCTATATTCACCCTTGGATGATGTAGAACATTCCATACTGTTCTTTTTAGAGATGTTGTTGTTCTCCTTATCAATGTATTTTTTTCCTTTTCTTTCTTTTCTTAATCAGTTATAATTGGTCCTTCACATCTGCTTATTATCAGCCTGTGAAAATACCTTCTTTTATCTATTTATTACACTTAATAGCAATATCATTGAAACTGCCACTGTACCAAAAAAAAAAAAAATTAGAATATTGACAATAGCTAGCATCCATCATTTATTTTTCTTTCTTCCCATCCCCAACTGAGAGAATAACTAGTATGCATTTCTCAGTGTTGTAAAAATTTTCTAATTCTTCTTTCCATTATGTCGCGCCCGCCTCACCAGCAAGGAAGACGCGGCAACAGGAGTTTTTTTGACAGTGTTTTATTGGGGTTTCCTATAAGCTTACATTATGCGGAAGACCCAGAACGCGGAGGGGCGGTTGTTTAAGTATGTTCTGGTGAACGGGAAGTTCCGGTCATTGGGCACC
>CAUYSK010067562.1:0-12534 GCA_963575035.1 Avahi laniger | reverse complement strand
CCCCTTTAACCCCCCCCCCCCCCCCCCCCCGCCCCCGGGGGCTCACCCCACTTCCCCCCCCCCCCCCCCCGTCCGTTGGGGGGGGGGGGGGGGGGGTGGTTGTTGGGGGGGGGGGGGCGGGGGGGGGGGGGGGGGGGGGGGGCCCGCGGGGCCGGGGGGGGGGGGGGCCGGGGGGGGGGGGGGGGGGGCTGGGGAGCTGGTCAGTGAGGGGGCGGGGCCGAGCGGGTGGGGGTGGCGGATGGGAAGCTGGCCAGAGAGCGGGCGGCGCCGAGCGGGTTGGGTGGGGGGGTGGGGACCCGGTCAGTGAGGGGGCGGGGACCCGGTCAGTGAGGGGGCGGGGCCGAGCGGGGTGGGGTGGGGGGTGGGGAGCTGGTCAGTGAGGGGGCGGGGCCGAGCGGGGTGGGGTGGGGGATGGGGAGCTGGTCAGTGAGGGGGCGGGGCCGAGGGGGAGGGGAGAAGAGGCCCTCAGAGCCCTTTTTAAAATTTTTGCAGGTTTCTTGGAATGAGTTTGGGTTATTTTCAAACTTTTTTAAAAATCTGTTTTCCTAAGTGCCTAAGTACTCGGCAATATCCGTGAAATTCCGGGGGATCAGGGCTCAGGACCCTCCATGAACTGTCGCGCCGGCTCCGCCCTGTGGGGGGCGTGGTCCCCGCCCCCAGGGACTTCTCCCCGCCCCCCAGGCCCTGTGGGGCGCGTGCGAGGTGCGGGGTGGGGGGTCCCCGTGCTCCGCCGACCCTGCCTCGTCCCCCAGGCTGGACCCCCGGCGAGCCGGGCCCCGAGGTGGCCCCTGAGGAGGGCGCGGCGGTCCCGCGATGCGGCTGCGTCCACGCCGGCGCCTGCCGCCGCGCCGCGCACCTGGAGCCCGCGCCCCCCGGTGAGGACCCCACGGCCCGCCCGCCCGGCCTCGGTCCCCCCCATCCCGCCCCGAGCATCCATCGCTTCTCTGCGTCACCTCTCGTCCTCCCTCTCACCTCCCTGCGACACGCGGGCTCCCGGCTCCTTTCTGCCTGGTTGTCCCTGCCGCCCTCCCCTCTTTCCCTTCTCCCGCTACTTTTCCCCACGGTGCCCCCCACTCGCCCGGCCCCTGCCCTGCTCTCCAGCCCCTCTCCCACGGATCCCTCCCCGCTTGTGACGCCTGTCGCCTCCCCTGTGTGCTGCTCTGGGCCGCATGTGTCCTCGCCCTCCCTGGGTCCCGCTGGGCGGCCTGCAGTCCCGATCCCGTCCCGCACAGCGCCCCCAGACAGAGTCCCCTTCCTTCCAGAGCAGCCGCTGCCGCCAGCCTCTGCGTCCTACACCCACCGCGATGACCCAGGCCCTCTGGACTTGGGGCACCCGCCGCAGGATGTGAAGCTGAGCGGAGCCAGCCCTGAGGCCGTGGACTCGGACCCCGAGCCGGAAGGGGAGTTGGAGGACAGGTGAGAGCTGGGCCTACCCCCAACCTCGCCACCTGCCCTGGCCCCAGACAGGCAGGGGGAGCCACTGGAAGGGAGGGGACAGCCTTGGAGTTTCTGGGGGGATCCGTTTTCCCTCCAGCACACACCCCCTCTCCCCAACACACACTGGGGAACAGCGCGGTGGGGGACAGGAGCAGGGAGCCTCAACCTTCCTGAGGGCGTGACCCCGGGACAGACCCCATCCCAGGACCCGGAGGGGCCGGTGTCGGGTGCAGCCATGTGGTCAGGGAGCCCTGTGCGCTTGAGGCTGCGAGGGGGCTGCAGGGCAGGCTTCCCGGAGGAAGCAAATCTTTTGTGTATAAGCGAGAGGAAATTCAGCTCAAGGGGTTAAAGTAAAAGGTAGATGACATCAGCACAGGTATGTGGCAATTCCCGGTCACTGGCTCTGTCTGTCTGGGGCCCTCCTCGGCCAGGGTCTCTTTGGGACAGGCCCTCCCTCCCCATCTCAGTGGCAAAGGCAAGTTTTCGTCTCCACTCAGGAAACCCAGCAGGAAGGATACTCTGCCCACCAGCGGCCACCACAGTCCCTGAGGTCCAGGGGTATGTCACCCCCACAGGGCACTGGGATGAGTCCACGTGCATTTGATGTCCTCATCGATAGGGTTGGGTTTAGGGCTACCGCTTCAATACTTTAGTTGTTTGTTCCCTCTGTCCCTCCATCTATACCCTCTTGGGAATTAATTGAATATTTTTTTAGACTTTCATTTGAATTTGGCTGTTGTCTATTAGCATTATTTTTTAGTGGTAGCTCTGAGGATCACAATGGACATCTTTAACTTTTTTTACAGCATTAACATTGTACTCACTTTACCTAAAATGTAGAGACTTGGAAGCTATAGATGCCCATTTGTCATGCTATAGTGTTCGTGGCTACAATTTTAAATTCTCCCAAGGGCTGCCCACCTGCCTCTAATATCTTTTAACTATCTCCAGTGCCACCCCTGTGCCTCTAACCACAGGCAACCTGTAAGCTATTCTGCCTCTATGCAGTTTTGTCACTTCAAGAATGCTAGGTGAGGCCGTGCTCATGCCTATAATCCCAGCACTTTGGGAAGCTAAGCTGGGAGGATCGCTTGAGACCAGCTGGGCAGCATAGCAAGACCCCATCTCTCAAAAAAAATTTTTTTAACATTTAAACTGGGCATGGTGGTGTGTGCCTGTAGTTCGAGCTACTCACTCAAGCCCAGGAGTTTGGGGTTACATTGAGCTGTGATCTTGCCAGCCTGTGTGACAGAATGAGACCCTGACTCTAAAAAAAAGAAAAAAGAATGCTAGGTAAATGGAATCTAAGAACACGTAACCTTTTGAGACTGTTTCTTCCTTACTCAGTGTAATTCCTTTACATTCACTCATGTTGTCAGATATATCCATAGTTAGTTCTTTTTTTTTTTTTTTTTTTTAAACAGTCTCACACTGTCACCTGGGCTGGAGTGCAGTGGCATCATCATAGCTCACTGCAGCCTCCAACTCCTGGGCTCAAGCAATCCTCCTGCCTCAGCTCCAGAGTGCACCACCACGCCTGGCTAATTTTTCTATTTTTATTAGAGACGGGGTCTCGCTCTTGCTCAGGCTGGTCTCGAACTCCTGGGCTCAAGCGATCCTCCCGCCTCAGCCTCCCAGAGTGCTGGGGTTACAGGCGTGAGCCACCGCGCTGGGTCAGTTCGTTGCCTTTTTTCCTGAGCACTGTTCTGTTTGGTCAGTGGCCCAACGCAAACGGCTCCACCCTTGCAAGTGAACACCTTCAAGGCATCACTGTGGCCCATTTGGAAGAGGCAGGGGCAGGGGCATGAGGTGCCAGGCCTGGGCCACGTGTGCCCCTTCCCAGGTGGGGTTCTGCCGTCTAATGGGGAGGTGGGGCCAGGTTCAGGAAAGGCACGCGGGGCCCCGCCCTGAAGGCCCGGCAGCCCCATGGAGGCTTTCTCCTTCTCTCCTGGCCAGCCAGAGCGGCTTCTCTTCCTAACCACCTCCCTGCTCCACGCAAGACGACACCCTGTGGCTGCATCTTGTCCCTACTCTGCCTGGTGGCTGGGCAGACCCCACCCCATGTGGGCCCTGCCTCTAAATGCACCCGATGGACAGAGTGGCAGAGACCTGTCCCCACCTAGGAGGGGCCTCCAGGGGCCCAGAGCGTGGTGTGGGGACAGCTGGAGTGGCTGGAGTTCCAGGTGCCCCACCCCCCGTCCTGGGGCCACAGCGGCTCCCACAGCCTGGCCCTCTGCTCCCAGGAGAAGAAACAGCCCTGCAGGGACTCACGGCCAGAGGGGACACAACATCTGACCAAATTAGGGCAAAAACCTCCATCCCTTTCTCGGCAACTTCCACCGACACAGGCTGCTTTTCTCCGAAAACACAAAGCCCCGGCCTCCGCTTGGGGCACTGGGGCCATGAACGCTTCCCCTCCCCGGAACAGGACCCTGCACCCTCCGCCCTCGCCCCAGGGTGCCCCGAGTGTGAGGCCGAGCCTGCCTGCGAGGAAAGCGCCTCCCTCCGGCAAATGCACTTTCAGCTTCGTGCTCCCCGGGCTGGGCGACTCTGGACCTTCCCAGCCCGAGTCCCTGGTCTGCCGGTGCCTGAAGGACTGTCCCTCTCCCAGCAGCCCCGAGGGCGCCCCAGCTCGGGGACCTGCCTGCCTCAGAGGACCCTCCAGCTGCCACCAGCACCACACTCGTCTTTGATTCCTTTTTGTGACCCTGGGTGCACGACTGTTCTTGCGTTCGCCAGTCTTCCCCGAGGTGGTGTTTATTTCAGCCAACACCGCCCATCCACGATCTCTGCCAGCTCAGGGACCCTTGCGGGTTGAGGGGCTGAGGCCTGAGGCCGCCCCCGCCTGTGGGGTCGGAGTCTTGCGGCACTGGCCACATCTCACGCCCCTGACTCCTGCCAGCCTGCAGAGGACAGGCCCCGCCCGTGGCTCCCTCCCCAGGCCGAGGCCTTGGGCCCACTCGCTGTAAGGCTGTTGGTAAAATAAGTTTATTTCCACAGTCACGGACGGGCCGAGGCCTCCTGCAGCCAGAGGGCAGCACCCAGGCCTCGAGCTCATTCCAGACGGAATTCGAGAGCCCCTGGCCCCTCAGCAGCACAGCGGCTGCGAGATGGCGCCCACAGGCCAGGGCTGGACACCAGTCTTCCCGTCAGCCGTGGGCTCCAGAGCCTGTGTCTTCATCTGTGGCCTGGGCTTGCAGAGCAGGGGGGAGGAGGGTTTGTGGCTGTCAAACGCCGGCACCCCCAGGTGGTCGTACCTGCCCGTGCAGCTGTAAGAAATGACACAGAGTGGTCCCGGGACCCTTCACACCCACCTTCCCCTGCGGGTGACATCGTGGAAAATTCTAGTAAATGATCATAGTAGGATATTGACACGGATTGATGTCACTGATCTCATTTCCATTTCCTCGGTTGTACATGTACACGTGTGTGTGTGTGTGTGTGTGTGTGTGTGTGTGTCCCGGGCACCCGACATCTGGGCTGATCGGAGACACAGGCCCCCTGGGGAACCCGGTAACGGCCCCCACAGCCGCTGCCTTGGGAGAGGGCTGCCCCCACGGTTCAGGCCCCGCTGGCTCCTGACTCTGCCCCGTGATGCTTGGTGGTGGGGGCGGGGGCGGGCCGGAGGCTGCAGCTGTCTCTGCTGTGTCCCCAGCACGGCTCAGAGCAGGCTGCAGCGCCTGCTGCCCACACGTTGTCCCGCCTGGTCCACGGCGAGGCCGACATGAGTGAAAAGAGAAACGAGGCCACGGGTTACGGGAGAGAAGGGGACGGTCTCCTGTAGCCGGGGGGACGGCGGGAGGCTGAGTCATGCCCCTGGTGGGTTTGGGGGAGCGGGGTATGTGGGGGGCACTCTGAGTGCTCAAGGAACATCCCAAAGCTAGAATCTGGGCTTCTGGGACAAGAATGTCAAGAAGGCTCTGGGCCACCCGGGGCCCCTGCACCGGGCAGGGTGGGGCAGGGGCACTTGAGCTTCCTCCTGGGCACGACCCTGCGGCCGGGCCACGGGCACATCCGCCCCGCCGTGCTCACCTCGGCCCCCGCGGCTGGCGCTCGCTCCGTCCAGCCCACGGAGCTGGGCCAGGGAACGTGCGTTTAACCCGTTTTAGATTCCTGCCGTGACAAAGCACCACACACCGGTGACTTCTAACACGAGGAATTTATTGTCTCAGTTCTGGAGGCCGGAAGTCCAGGGTTGAGGTGTTGGCAGAGCTGGATCCTTCCGGAAGCTCGGAGGGAGACTCCGGCCGCGGCCCCTCTCCTGGCTTCTGGTGGCTGCCGGGGATCCTGGGTGTCCCCTGGCTTGTGGCGCATCACTCTGATCTCTGCCTCCGTCGTCACGTGGCAGGTCCCTGTGTCCTCTGCTCTCAGAGGCCACCACTTAGGCGGGATTTAGGGCCCACCCCACGCCAGCGTGATTTCATCTTAACTAATTACAGTGGAAACGACCTATTTCCAAACGAGGTCCTGTTCTGAGATCCCAGGAAGGACGTGGACCTGGGGGGCACCCGCTTCAACCCAGTTCAAGCCTCCCTTCCTTTCCCCCTGGGAGGGCTGTCAGGAGTGAGGAGGGGGTGGTGCCCGTGTTGCGGCCGCCCCCCTCCCCGGAGGCCTTGGAGGCCACAGTGCCCCCCCGTGGCCGGCAGCAGAGCCCCGCCCGCACCCTGTCCCTGAACTCGGCAGACACGTAGCAGTAGAGGAAAGGGTCCACGCAGCTGTTGAGGGTGCTGAGCGCCAGGCTGGGCACGTAGGCGCCGTAGAGGTCGCCCCAGGCGTCTGGGCTGGGGTTCGAGTAGTGCAGCAGCAGCAGCACATTGCTGGGCGCGAAGAAAGCCAGGGCCGAGGCCAGCACCAGCGCGGTCAGCTTCAGAGCGTGGCCGTAGCGCTGGCCGGCGGCGCTCAGCGCGCGCAGGGTGGCCCCATAGCACAGCAGCATGGCCAGCAGCGGCAGGAAGCAGCCCAGCAGCGCCAGGCAGGTGAAGGCCGGCCGCCAGTGGGAGGCCTGGGCGTCCAGGGGCAGCGCGTCGTGGCAGAGCACGCGGTCGGAGCGTGACAGCCGGAAGGTCTGCCGCTGCAGGGCCAGGGGCAGCGCCAGGGCGGCCGCCGTGAGCCAGGCGGTGGCGCAGAGCCCGGTGGCCAGGCGCCGGCCACGCAGGGCGCGGGCCCGCAGAGGGTGCACCAGGGCCAGGTAGCGGTCGGGGCTGACGGCCGCCAGCAGCAGCACGGAGCCGTACATGTGGCCGTAGAGCGCGGCCGTGTCCAGGCGGCAGGCGGCCTCGCCGAAGGGCCAGCGCTGGCCCCGCAGGTGGTAGGCGACGCGCGGGGGCAGCGCCAGGGCCAGCAGCAGATCGGCGGCCGCCAGGTTCATCAGCAGCAGGGTGGACGGCAGCCGCGGCATCTTCGCGGCCAGCACCCACAGCGCCAGCGCGTTGGCGGGCAGCCCGACCGCCAGGACCAGCCCGTACAGGGTGGGCACCAGCCTCGTGGGCACCCAGCCCAGCAGCAGCGCCCGCGACCTGTCCGGGAGCTCCAGTGTGTCGCTGTCGTTGGCGCGGACCTGTCCTGGGAAGCTGAGGGGGCGGCCCGGGAACGGGGGCGCCATGGCCTCCGTAGGCCCCAGCGGGCCGTCTGGAGAGAGAGGGGGCCACAGTCAGCCCCTGCCGCGGGGGCAGGCGGGCAGTGGGGGCGGAGGTGCCGAGAGTCTGGGGTCAGGGCTAGGGCGCAGGGTGGGCTGGGCTGGAGGTCCCCAAGTTCCCTGGCTCCCCCGCACCGGCTCTGATGTCCCCGCTCTGGTCCTGAGGCCAGGGTCACTCACTCACCACTGCCTCCTCCGGTGCTCCCAAACTCGTCGTAGATGCTGGGGGTCTGAGTGCCGCCCACTGGGCCAAGCCCCAGCACCAGGGGCCACAGGAGCAGGCACCCCCGCATGGCTGCGCTCGGGCCGCTCTGGGCTGTGGCTTTGGGCTTCCAGCCTCGCCGGACCCCCATCCCCGGCTTCCGGAGCCTGGCCGAGGAGCAGACTGTGCCGGGAGATAACCCAGGAAGACACAGCCTCCGCCCCTGACCCCTCGAATCCCCAGCCAGCTGTGGGAGGCCCAGAGTGTGGGCTGAGGAGGCCAGGCCGCTCCGGGTCACTGTGTCCAGCCGAGGCACTTCCCCGAGGGCCCAAGTGCTGGGGGGTCCCGGGCTGCAGGCTCCACCCCAGCCCCAGCCAGCCCAGGAAGCATCTGTGGCCCGAGTGGCCACTTCCTACTGGTGGTCACGTCTGCAGCCCGTTTTGTGATGGCCCCACCCTCCAGGTACCACCCACAGCCTCTGCCCATGGTGGGGGCTCTTGGGTCTTCCTGAAGCCGCCCCCACTTGCTGCCTCTGGCAGGATAGCAAGAGTCCTGTCTACCTGGGTCAGAGGTCAGAGCAGGTGAGCGGCGCCCCTTGAGGTACCAGGGTCCTCAGCAGGGGCTGCCCCGTCTCTCCACTGCCTCCCCCGAAGCTGCCCCTGCACCACCCCCTGGGCAGGAGCAAAGTGAGGTGCAGAGACGGGGGCACCTTGCGAGTCTGGGGTCTGCGGAGGACAGCTGCGGGGAGGAGTCTCTGTTCAGCCAGTCCCTGATGCTGACCATGCACTACCCGGGGGCGCCCAAGGGGACCCTGCTGGTGCCCCCTGGGAGTCACCAGGCCTGGTTCTTGAAGCGCCTCTGCTCCTGTCCTGGTCGCCCCTCAGCCTGGGACCCGAGGTGTGACTGTGGGTGGCCCCCAAGGGCGGTGGCATTCCCTCATCCAGCCCCCCCCTCACCCCCTCCACCCCCCCCACATCCCTGCTCCCGGCCACCCTGCGGAGACGCCCACTGTGCAGATGAAGAAACTGAGGCTCAGAGGCAGGCGCCCTTTCTCTTTCCTGCACACAGGACCCGTTGGGCCCTGGGGGAGCAGGAGGACCAGGTGGGGGCCGCGGGGGAGGGCGGGGAAGATAAAGTGAACCCGGGATGGGGGAGGGGTCAGAGCCCGTTTCCTGCCTGTTCCGGCTCTAATCTTCCAGTCACACTCAGGGACTCAGGCACCAGCCCAGGAAGTGACTGAGCAGAGTCCCGGACAGAGTCAGCCCCAAGCCGGGGAGGGGAAACCGAGGCCTGGAGCTCTCCCGCCCGGGCAGGGCACTCAGCCAGAGGCCTCCCCCCGTTTCTGAGCGGTTTCCACGGCCACCAACGACAAACAGCTCCACGCCTGTATCTCTCAGAAAAAGGTGTCCTCGGGGAAAACCCAGGCCTGGGCCCCTCTGCCGCCTTCCGTGCGAGCAGATGGGGGAAACCGGGCGGGGAGGCTGGGAACACCGGCAGCCTGGCGTCGGGCAGGGCCGCTTGGTGATTGCGCACGGAAAGGTTGTGACGCCACACCCTCAGCCTCGAGGGCGCCGAGTCGGGGGATTTCTGCGGGCGCTCACGCACGGGAAGACGTCTGAGCGAGGGTGGGCGTTCATGGCAGCAGAGCAGGGGATTGCCCGGCAACGGCCCCTCCGGGAACCACGGTGCCAGAACGGGGTGGGCGGGGAACCCCAGACCCAGCGAGCAAAGGTGCAGGGCCTCCGGGGACGGCGACGCCATCGTAATCGGACACAAGCTGTGCCCAGGCACTTCCGGAGGACGCCAGGCACAACTGCTTTTGGGGAGAGGAGCCCCAGAGTCTGTTGTCTCCCATGTTCTCATTTGCACCGTTGGAGTTTTCTTTCAGCCTGTTGCTGTCCACGGAGACTTATTTCTTTAAGGCAGACTGTTACCAGCCCTGAAAAGGAGGGAGATTCTGCTCGGCGAGATGGGCCAGTCGCAAAGACAAGGACTGCGTGATCCCACCTGGGGGAGGGCCCCGAGTCGCTGGAGCCACAGACAGAAAGTGGAACGGTGGGTGCCAGGGCTGGGGGCGGCGAGCTGGGGTGTCATGGGGACAGAGTGTCAGCGTGGGGAGATGAGAAAGTTCGGAGCTGGGTGGCGGTGGTGGCACAACACTGTGAATGTCCTCAACGCCACCGAACTGCACACCGAGATACGGAGAGACGGTAAATTTTGTTATGTGCGTTTTCCAACAATTGCAATAATTTTAAATGGGGGGAAATTGTTAGACAGACACAGGTCCGTGGCTTGTCCTGGACTTCTTCGCCCTCCGACCCTTCAGGACCCCCGAAAGCCCTCGGGTGTGGTCCCTGCACAGCCCCCGCTCCTGCCTCAAGTGTCTCCACCGAAAGGTCGAGGGTGGCGGCCGAGTTACACGCCACAGACGTGACGCCACCTCCCCTCATTCCCGGCTGGGCTTCACCCTCTGGGCAGGGACTTTAACCCCCTCGACTGGCCGGGGAGGAGGGTGCTGTGACCCTATCTCACCAGGGACCAATGGTCACGCCCAGGGTCGCACGGGTGCCGGCCGTGGAAGAACCAGGGTTCGGGGTCCGGCCAGCCTGTCTGGGGCCCCAAATCCGAGCCTCTTTGCTCCACTGTACCAAGGGCTGAAGCTCCGCTCGGAAGGGGTGGGGCAGAGTCGGAAACCCAAGCTGGGCCCAGGAGCCCGGCCTGCCTCCCCAAGGCCCCGGAACGGGCGGGAAGTCTCGCGCCCAAGACCTCGGCCCGCACCCCCGTCCCCGCGGGCTCCCACCCGGCCCGGCCCAGCCCCACCACAGCATCTTGAGACTAACTTTGGGTCAAGTTGCTTTTTCTTTTCAACCTCATTTTTGAGAGCAGTTCTAAGCTCACAGCAGAATGGAGCGGAAGGTCCAGAGCGTTCCGTGCGTCCTGTCCCGACACGTGTGCGGCCTGCCGAACGTCGACACCCCCCAGTGGCGCCCTTGTTACCAGTGACAAACCTGCGCGGACACGTCCTCAGCCCCCAGAGCCCCCGTTGGACGTTAGGTCTCTCTCGAGGGGGCACATTCTGCGGGTCGGCCGAATGCCTGTTGACATGTGTCCACCATCACAGTGTCACACAGAATAGTGTCACTGCCCCACACGTCTCCTGTGTTCCACCCACTCGCCTCTCCCTCCGTCCAGCCCCCGGCACCCACCAAGCTGTGTGCTGTTTGCAGTTTCCTTTCCCCGAGTGTCATGTCATTGGGGTCACAGCCTGTGGCCTTTTCACATGGGCTTTCCTCAGTGACGCGCGTTTACGGTTCCTTCATGTCTTTTCATGGCCTGATTGCGCATTTCTCTTTAACGCCAGATAATATTCCACTGTCTGGACGTAGCACGGTCTGTTTATCCACTCGCCTCCCGGAGGACATCTTGGCAGCTTCCAGGTTTGGGCAGGGATGGGACAAAGTTGCTGTCACTCTCCGTGTGCAGGTTTTTGGGCAGACACCGGTTTTCACCTCCTTTGGGTAAATATCAAAAAAGCACGATCCTTGGATGGCGTCCAGTTTGCTTTCTAGAGCCACCAGCCTCCTCAGCGAGGGCCATCGTATACAGTGCCGGCTCTGGGCTGCAAATGGCGAGCGAGGCAACAGGTCACCGCGCCAGACTTGAAGGAGGCGGAAGGGGCGGTGCCGGCCCCGTGGCTCCTTTGTGAAGGGGGCTGTTCCTCCGTCACTGCGCGACGCGGAGCAACACGCCTGCGTGGCCTCATGTTTCCACAGGTCGGGGGTCGGAGCCTGGCAGGCTGGGTCCTCTGCTTGGGGTCGCAGGAGGCTGCGATTGGGGTGTCAGTGGGGCTGTGTGTCCCCATCTGCGTATCCCAGTGTGTCCCCTTCCGAGCTCACCTGGCCGTTGGCAGAATGCGGGTCCCGGCTATGGCGGCTCACAGGTTCTGTTCTTGGCTCCTGGAGGCCGCCCGCCACTCCCACTGTGTGTCCCCTCCCCAGCACGGTGGGGCCAGCCGGTGACGGACTCCTCCTGGGACCAGCGTTTTTCCCAAGGAAGGCCAGTTTGGGGGCCCAGAGGGGGTCCTGGACACCCCTCCAACAGAAAGCAGAAGGAAACTGGGGCTGGCATCTGTGACCCTCTCATAGGGGCGCGGTCGGACACTGCCAGGGCAGCTCAGCCGTGCCACGTGCACACGGCCACTGGGAGGTTGGGGACAGCGCCTGGAGAGGTGGCAAGTCCACACTGAGCAGGGGGCCACCCAGTTCTGCTGCAGAACCCTCCAGGGTTGCTGGCCGGGAGCAGAGCTGTGGGCTCCTGTCACCTGGAGGCAGGTGTGGGGACCCAGGGGCGGTGGGGGGACGTCTGGCCTGAAGAGGAGCAGACAGGACCCAGTGAAGAGCAGGAGGTGAGATTCCGGGTGGGGCCGCGGGCGTGGCCTCCGTCGCTAGAAGCCTGGCTGCACAGGCTGCACAGAAAGCTCGGAGCAAACACTGCGGTCTTTCATTCAGGTGCCGCACAACGCTAGGGCGAAGGAGACACTTGCGATTTTTACTCCATGTGAAAACTGAGCTGGGCAAAAATATTCTAGAAACCACTCCCATGTTGTGGCGGGGCAGGGGTGGGGTGTCTGATGACCTCTTTGCCATCTGAGGGACCCTGGGGCGGGGTTTGGGGGCTCCCGGGGGCCAGGCAGGGGCACGCGATGCTCCCTCACCAGTGGCGTGGCGGGTCCAGATCGCTCCCCTGGTGGCGGCAAGTGTCAGCATTCTCGCAGGAAGTGACCAGCAGAACCTCAGGGCTTTACATCGATATTTAATTTTTAACTTTAATGTGCAAATAAATAGAAAAGGAAAACTACATTCAAAACAGCTGCAAAGGAAGGGCAAGGCCCGGAACAGAAATTCCTCAAAGAACGGAAAAGAGAGACGCTCCCTAGAAGCATGCGGGGTCGGGTTGGGGGTGACAGGGAGGGCTCCGCGGGGTCTCCGGGCCTGGGGTGTAGCCCATGAGGCTCCTGGGGACAGGCCAGGCACAGCAGGGGCCGCAGGCTTGGCCAGGGTCGGGTTCAGGAATCCCGAGGGTAGCAGGGATGCGGACAAAGTGCCTGCGTTGCGCTTGGGGAACGCGGGGGGCGGCCTTGGGCAGGCGGGTCGCCTCGGAACCCCCCAGGTCCCCAGGAAACCTCCAGAAACACGTCGCCACCTCCCGGAACCTTGAGTTTGGCACAGCTCTGTGGCTCTGTGGCAGGAGGACAAGGGCC